>JAMKCH010008332.1:0-37887 GCA_023653785.1 Ophioderma brevispina
CGATGAATCACTGATAGTGTCTTTAAGAAAACGTATATATTGTTTTGTTCCGCTTATTCCTACTTCTGGCAAACCCCTCTCGTCCCCACCAATCAATGTTCGGATACATGACATGTAAATGAGTATACTTTACAGTGGCCAACATTGATCCAGGTGAGCGTGGAGCATTTACCATTTATGAAGGCAAAGTGTCTCAACCCAGTCTTATGACCAAGATTATAGGTCTGCCTAAGCACATGGCTATTAGGTAAGTGTGTGGACATGTTTCCTAGAGTACCTACACTAACGGCACTCTGTAGATGGACAGAAGGCAAAAATATGTGAACAGTCCCGGAGTAGACAAATCCACCCACAGCTATTTGTATTTACCCCGGAATGAGGGCGCTATATCTTTCTCTTGCTTAGCACTTTTTTATTCATTTTTGAGGGAAATCATTTAAAATTTGAATTGGGCATCATCAGAAACCCCCATTCCTGCACATTATATTAAATGCAAATATATGGAGTAAAAGATTTACAAACTAAAATGACCATATAGAAATACGAATACATGCTGAGAGCCGTGTAACCACCTATACTTTGTCTATCTGAGTATGAAGTGAATGAGTCACCCAGTACCGCCTCAGTTGCGTTGATTATTCCTTCATTCAAATGGATGTAACTACATTACAATTCTTAAAGACACTGGAACATTTGAGCGCGTGTGGTCTAGTGGAAAAGCGCAGGACTCATGATCATTAGGTTTTGACTGTTCGGAGCCCCGCCATGGCCAACGTTTGTGTCCCCCGGGGCAAGACACTTTATCTCGCTTGTCTCACTTCCCCCAGGTGTACATGGGCAGCTGTTAGGGGTAGTCCTACTGTGCGCCGTATAATTGGCTGCGAATTTTCAATATGTGAAAAATGTGATTGATCCTAGTGACAGCGGAAAAATTAACGCTGTGAGACTTAATTGTATAAAGCGCTATATAAATAGCTGGCATTTATTTTTGTTTTCTGAAAATGTGCCAGTGCTTGCTTTATGGTAATGAGTGGTAAGATAAATTTTCTTCCCTGTAATGGAGGAGGAAACACTTTTTAAAGATAATTTTACATCGGCATAGCATTCTTACTGGTGTGATAACCTACATGGCAGCTACTATGTTGTCTACCGTGGCGGTAGTTTTCCTCCGTAACTGACCCATCTGACAGTTTTTTTTTCTGACACACAACTCCACTGATTTCAGAAACCCAATTCATTGAATAAAGCACGTTTTATTCTGTTAAGGTTTCCGAATTTTGTACCGTGTGTCAGAAAAAAGTGTCAGAAAAAGGTGTGTCAGAAAAAAGGTCAGAAAAAAAAGGTGTGCATAAAAAAGGGTGTCAAAAAAAAGTGTTGTTCAGATGAGTCGATTACAGAACTTCCCTACCGTGAAAGCTATTGCACAATACACACGAGCTAGTTGTGATTCAAAGCTACATCTTGGCATCTTTAGTTGGGACACTTTCCTCAATTTAGAGTGTAAGGAAAATGTGTGATTATTTAAAGCCTATCAGTGATTTGCTAAATCAGAAAAATCAAAAAATCAATCAAAAATCAGATTTTTTGCATGTCTGTAACAAGTACATAATTATCAACAATACGCCTTCAAACTGCAAGACCAACAACATAATAAGGACAAAATCGATATTTTTCAAGTCATTGTGTCGGTACAGACACTTAATATAACACTTAACTGAATGAAGATTCATATCTTGAACAATGGCGTTTTCTACTTCTTTTTCTAGCAGTTCCCATTGGAAAAGTAACCATCTAAGAGTTCGACCGACTTATCCTTCAACTTTTAAAGCCGTTTCTTAAAGTTCATTTCAAATATTCTGACTCCTTCTGATGTAATCACTGATAGGGTCTGTAAGGAAACGTAATATATTTTTATTTCTCTTATTCCATACTTCTGTTCTGCCCCCAAACCACCCCCTCTCGCCCCACCATCATGTTCGGATACAACCTTTAACCCCATGAGTATACTACAGTGACCAACTTGATCCAGGGGAGCGTGGAGCACATTTAACATTCAAGAAGGCAAAGTGTCTCAACCCAGTCTTATGACCAAGATTATAGGTCTTCCTAAGCACATGGCTTTAGGTAAGTGTGACATGTTTCCTAGAAGTACCTACACTAACGGCTCGCTGTAGATGGCCATAAGGCAAAATAGTGTGAACAGTCCTGGAGTAAGACAACCACTAATTTGTATTTACCCCCCGTAAGAGGGCCGCTATAAGTATTTCTTTCTCGTGCTTTAGCACTTTTTTATTCATTTTTTTGTTTAGAGGGTAAATCATTTAATTTGAATTGGGCATCATCAAAACACCCCATGCCGCACATTATATTGAAATGGCAACAATATATGAGTAAACAGATTTAACACAACTCAAATGACCATAAGATACATACATGCTGAGATCCTGTGTTAAAAAAAAAAAACCCCCTATACATTTGTCGCATCTGAAGTCATGAAAGTGACTGAGTATACCCAGTACCACGACCCACGCCTTTCAGTTGCAGTGTGCTTCTGCTTCATTACACATGTATGTAACTACATGACCAGATTCTTAAAGACACTGGCACATTTGAGCGCGTGTGGTCTAGTTGCAAGCGCAGGACCATGATCATTAGTTTTGTGATTTCGGCCCCGCCATGGCCACGTGTTGTGTCCCTGGCGCAGACACTTTATCTCGAGCTTGTCTCCACTTTCACCCAGGTGGTAATATGGCAGCTGTTATGGGGTAGTCATAACTGTGCCCCGTTATAATTGGCTGCCGAATTTTTCATATGTGAAAAATGTGATTTATCCTAGTGACAACAGAGTAATCCATTAAAACGCTTGATACTTATTGTATAAAGCGCTATCTACATAAACTGGCATTTATTTTTTTTTCTGAAAATGGTGCCAGTGCCGCTGCCTTTAAGATGGTATAAGTAGTTAAATACCTATCGTATCTACCAGTAGACATTGATTACCTAAACCAACTAGATGTACTGTCGCAGCTGAGGATTCCATGTATTTTTGTCTGAGTACATTTTCCTATTTTACCTTATCACTATTAAAGATGAATATAATCACACACTATGAATCCAACTGTATTAGGGATTTTCTATCACTAATATCAAAATCTAAAAAAGGCCAATCGCAAAATTTTGACGGAACAATGTTACTTTCACAAACATGTAATGTTAAAACTTACTCTTATAATGCATTTATTGATATATTTAAATGATATGCAACATGTACACACCCCGAAACTAAACTAGAAAAAAGGAAAAAATAACTTTAAATCACATGGATATCTAAAGATTAGTTAATTAATAAATCAAAAATTATTTTAAAACACTTTATAAACAATATCTTGGAACCCTTCACCTCACAATAAAACCAACTACAAAGCCTTAAAATAGGTCAATAAACTTTTAAGAACCGCCAAAAAAGATTATTATGCATATCAATTTGAAAAAGAAAACGGCAATATTAAAAGCAACCGGAAAATTTTAAACAAGATTTTGAATACCAATAAAAAGAAATACTTATGATAAATTTAAAATGAATGGGGAAATTGTTAACGATCCGTCCAAATTTTCCCTGAACACTTCAATGAATTCTTATATTAATATTGGTTCCCAAATCAATTACTGCAATGACCCAACTCTGGAGCACCTTTCTCTCCTTTCTTTCTAATCCAGCCGGATACTATGTTCTTTAACAACCTATTACTGAAGATGAACTGATTGATGTTATTCTAAAATTAAAATCTAATAAAATCCTGGATTGATGGAATAACAGCATTCTTATTAAAGAAATTGCTTCTGAATTAGCTGACCACTTACTATTATTTTCATATGATGTCACTTAATTTCTGGAATTGTTCCAGTATAAAACTAAAAATAGCAAAAAGTGTTCTTTCATAAAAGAAGAAAGATACGTTCCAAAAAGATAGACCAATTTCTGTATTGGTAGGTTTTTCTTTTCTAAAATTCTTGAACGGCTTGTATTTACCGATGGTTTTTCATTTTAGGAACAAACATAAGATATTATTCAAAAATCATTTGGTTTTAGACCAAAGCTGATACTTTCAATGATGCAGAAATTAAGTTGAATAAAATAACTTAGCTTCAAATGATGGTAATATTACCGCTGGGGTATTTTTAGATTTATCACAAGCGTTGATCTAATAAATCTGATATTTTCTAGCAAGCTTTCACATTATGGTTTAGAGGTGTTGTGCTAAATTGGTTTAAAAGTTATCTTACAGATAGAAAACAATATGTCAATTATAATTCTATTGAGTCTTCAGAAAAATCATTGACTGGGAATGCCTCAGGGTTCTATTTCCTTTCTTGGACCCTTTAGGTTTTCATATTTATGTAAATGATATCCCAAATGCTGCTCCAAATCTATCATTTATTCTTTATGCAGATGATACTATTGCATTTTACCAAATCGAATGTCAGATTTTGATGACATGATGAATGATGGATGTGGCAAATTAAATACTGTTCATCAATCAATAAACTTTCATTAAATCTAAATAAAACCAACTATATGCTTTTTGGAACTCAAACAAAACCAACAATTAATGAGGAATAGAAATTAAGATAGATAATATAAAATAATAAAGTTGATTAGGGACTTTTTCTTGTATTGTAATTGACCAAAATCTTTCTTGGAAAGAGCATATTAATAATTTGAGCAAAAAATGTTCAAGAAGTATTGGGTACTGGTAAAAGTTAGACACTTCCTTCCTTAATGTGTACTAGTATTTGTATAATACTTTAATTCTTCCTTTTATTAAGTATGGCTTACGTTGGGGAAGTGCTGGTAAAGAAGATTCACATACTGCAAAAGCGTGCTTTGAAATTAGTGGGAAATTGTGAAATACACGAATGTTCATCAAGTCCCTTTTTATGAAATATAATGCATTGAAAATGGATGATTTATGATTTAGACGTGGTGTACTTTTATGTACAAACTCTGCATAACTTACTCCCTAATGCTTTTGAATAACATGTTTACAGCTAATTCTGATAATCATTCATATAATACTAGACTGCTTCTGATTTTCAGATTCCAATTTTACCAACTTGGATTTTGCGAAAAATCAATTCGATACTGTGGTGTTAATATTGGAATAATATCCTTCAAATGTCAAAAAAATATGCAAAACGGTTAAATCTTTAAATCTTCATATAAAAAGGTACTTACTATTAGATAAATTATAATTCATAACATCTAAGGTAGCTAGTGATTTACAGTCCTTTGGCCTTATTACTCAGTTCCTCCACAAATGCATATTAAATGTTAAAATGTCTTATTCATTATATGGTAAATTTTGTAATAATACCTATTGTACTTTTGTTGCATTTTGTTCGGAAAATCAAGAAGTTGAGTTGAGAAGACAGAGAATGCACATACAGTGGCTGTGTGCACTGTCACGGAGTAGCTTTATATCTGTCCAGCCGAAGTATGAAGTAGCGACACGGGCGTATGCATTGAACCGACTTTCAGTGCGCGTGTAGTCAAATCATAATCGCACTGCAACTGAAAACCCCTGAAATCAAGGGATCATGTGGAGATTATTGATGTTCTGTTCTTTATCACAAGCCTATACTGAATCCATTTGATTCAAACTTCAAATTATGCATCAGGCTGGGTGGCGGGTTTTTGACACATCAAATCACAACACAGCTAAGGACTGCATATTCATATCACACTGCTCAATAGAATACTGTAGCAACTTAGGAACACAATTTTTAAACAAATCACCCAAAAGAGGGACACATGTAATTCCTTCAAAAAGGTGGATTTAAAATGTGCAGAAATACAACATTCCTGAAAATATCGACTTCAACAAAAAGCGAGAGTGCTTTCCATATAAAAGAGAGAGGGAGGGAGGGAGGGGGGAGGGAGGGATGGAAGGGAGGGGATGTGAGGGAGGGATGTAGGTAGGGCCTTCTTGGACTTGATGTCGTGCTTTCGTGCTGTCTGGATTTAGGGAGGGTTTTAGGTGTCTTTCTTCTCTGTCTGTCTTTCTTTCTTTCTTTACTTTCTATTTTCTTTTTCTGTTCGTTCTTTCTTTCTTTTCTTTCGTTTTTTTCTTTCCTGTTCTTTTTGTTTCTTTTCTTTCTTTTCCTTTCTTTCTTCTTTCTTTCTTTCTTTCTTCTCTTCATCCATTTCTTTCATTTTCTTTCTTAACAGTCTGTTCTGTCTTTTCTTGTCTTTCTTTCTTTCTTTCTTTCTCTCTCCTCTCTCTTTTTGTTTGTCACTCCTCAACTGACTGCCTTTTTGTCTTATCACATAATTGTTGACTCGGTTTTTTTAGATCCACATTTCATCTCAATTTCACTGGATCGGGTTGTCAGACCACCTACCGATAACGTTTCGAAGGTTTATTAGACAAACGGTGCAAAAGAAAACTGCAACCTTTGTTTTGAACTTTCCTCTATCCGTATCGCCTCCCCATAGAACCCCTGCTTTGACTTTCTGTCATGCCCGAAGAACTACTAAATCACCATCTTATCATATAAAGACGGCATATTCGCTTATTCACTTCAGGTGTGATCTATACCTTGGTAAGCATTCCAAATATGTAAAAAACCCCCCCGGTGGCGTTCACATATCATTGCCTACATGTGTACGCAGGCTCGTTCTAATTTCAAGGAAAGTGGCATTTTTCCACTCTGTTCCCAATCCGTATATCCCCTCGAAATTCAGATATACTGAATCCATTTGATTCAAACTTCAGAATTATTGCATAGCTGGTGGCGGGTTTTGACAAATAAAATCACACATCATAAGCACTGCATATACATATCACACTGCCTCATAGAACTTGTAGAAACTTAGGAACACAATTTTTAAACAAATCACCAAAGAGGGAGACACCATGATTCATCAAAAAGGTGGGGGATTTAGATATGCAGAAACTACCAAAATCGAAAAATATCGAATTCAACAAAAAGCGAGACGTGCTTTTCCCAATAAAGAGAGAGGGAAGGACGGGATTTTACGGAGAGGGTAGGGAGCGGACCGGGAGGGAGGGGAGGGAAGGGGGGACGGCGAGGGAGGGAGGGAGGAAGGGCGGGAAGGGAGGGAGGAGGAGGGAGGGAGGGAGGAGGGAGGAGGGGAGGGACGGGAGGGGAAAGAGGGAGGGAGGGAGGGAGGGAGGGAGGGCAGGAGGGAGGGAGGTGAGGGGGAGGGAGGGAGGAGGGAGGGAGGGAGGGGGCGGGAGGGAGAGGAGGGAGGGAGGGAGGGAGGGACGGAGGGAGGAGGGAGGGTAGGGAGGGAGGGAGGGAGGGAGGGGGGGGGAGGGAGGGAGGGGGGGAGGGAGGGTGAGGGAGGGAGGGGAGGGAGGGGTAGGGGAGGGAGAGGAGGAGAGAGAGGAGAGAGAGAGTGGGGAAAACCTCCTCAACTGAATGCCCTTTTGTCTGAAATAAACATAATTGGTGAAAGAGGCCTTTTTTTTAGGATATACAATGGATACAAATTTTCTCTAATTTCACTGGAAATCGGTTGCAGACCACCTACCGAGACGTTTCGAAGGTTTATTTGTTAGGGGGGGACAAAAACAAGGTGCAAAGAAAAATGCAAACCGTGTTTTGAACCTGCCGGCTATCGTAATCGCCCCATATAAAACCATGCTTGACTTTCTGTCATGCACGAAAGAAACACTAAATCATCATCTTATTTACATATAAAGACGGCATATTCGGCTATTCCACTTCAGGTTGTGATCTAATACATTGGTAGCATTCCAAATATGTAAAAAACCCCGGTGGCGTCACAATCCATTGCCCCATGGTACGCTATGCTCGTTTCTAAAATTTCAAGGGAAAAGGGCATGGCATTTTTCCACTCTGTCCCAGCCGTGATATTCCTCGAATTCAGATATTAGGATGGGTTTTCAGAGAACAGTGTCCTCGAAATGGAAAAAAAATGGGTTATGTTCAAGAAACTTACCAACATTTTTTGCCTCATTTTTCATTTTTTCCCCTGGTTTTCCCCGATTGGTAGCGAACTAGCCAACTGGAGAATCCCTTTAAGGGTTGTTTACAATCAGGGTACCTCGGCTGTCGCATTTGGGGGATGAAAAATAAAGTGCCATGATTAATTTCAGTATTGATGTTTTTGGAGTGTAGGCAGCAAGAACAGTATAATTCCAAAATTTTGAGGCTCAACATTGTCGGTTAACAATTTTTATGATGATCAAATGTTACATTTTTTGGAGAGGACAAGAATTTGGACAGAGCACTTCATGCATTTACATTTGGGGTGAAAAAACCAAAGTGCTTGATATGTCAGTACTAATTATTTTTTGATTATAGATTAATTCAAAGAGGATATGGTTCCAAAATTTGGAGGTGGGAGCCGTCTTCCGGGAAAAAAAAAGTTATGGTTAGTGAATGAAAAACTTTGGTTTTCGGAAAAGGACAGATTTTGACAACACTGCTTCTAACATTGATATGTGATACAGGAAACGTTCAGGGGTGGGTAGCCCACCAAGGGTTACTACAAATGTATAGGAACATTAAAACAAGAGTTTTTGATAGAGAATACACAAACAATCTGTCAATTTAGTTTAAGGCGGGTATGAGCATAAATTCGGAGAGGACATTTTTTGCGGGAATTTACCACTAAAATTTCAAACTGACACCGGATGTTACCAAAAGGTTCACATTCTTTTAAGATTTCTGGAAATTAATTTACCTGATTCAAATGTTATTCCTTAAATGTTGACTGTTGTACCCAAATGTTCTTTATGACATTGCTAAATCTACCTCAAGATTAACCTAAGTAAAATGACGACCGTGCTTTAAGCAATTCCCATGTATATGTAGATATGTTTTTAGCATCAAGATTTCAACTGATTTCTTGGCAGCTGTAGGTAGTGCTTTTGGGGTCTTTGAGTTTGCATAGTACCAGTTATGAGAAAGGACAGACAGTGTTTATGGTGGCACATTGTACGTGTTAGCCAAGAGGTACCCGGATTGTAAACCAACCCTTAACCGGTTCACAATCTTTCCGTATGTGTGAATTTGTTGTGGGGGGTAATTGTACATTCAAAATATAGTGACTGGCAACATTATACAAGATAATGATATAGCTTAAGTGTGGGGCAGATTTCAGATTACGTTTAAAATTATTGTCCCTGGAAAATGTCCTTGTTTTTACACAATAGGGATTGTTTTTTTAAAACTGTCCTTGAATTGGGTATTAAAAAAGGGGGTATTTTAAAGCGAAATTGTCCAAAAATAGGGGGTACTTTTTTCAAAAATTGTCCTTGATGAAAGCGCGCGAAATCGGGGTCTTTTTGAATTTTAAGACCGGAGCATGCGTTACACCGTTGTATACAGGGTGACCCCACCGGCAAAAACAGGGTCCGAAATATTGGGGTTGCTTCTTCCTGGAAATCTCCTATGTTCTTTAAAGTGTGTTTTGGCTTTCGTCTAATCACTGTAATTTCTTTCTGAGAATTCTGAAAATCTCAAATCTTTAAAGAGAGAGAGTATGGGAGAGAGTTACGTAGCTAGCGTTAGGGAGGAGAGAGAGAGGGATAAGGAGGGGGAGCGAGAGAGAGAGAGGGAGAGGTTGTGCGAACTCTCAATTGAATGCCATTTTGGATTAAACAGTTCAAATCACGTAATTGGTGTAAACAAATGATTATAAGTATATTTGGATTTATTTAAATCATCATATTTTCTCTGGCAGAAAACAAATCTTTCTGGCTTTTTGAATTCTTACCTTTTCCCCACATTTGTGTGTTAAGCCACTGCCGCCTTGGCGTCACTCCCCACTTAGACTGACAGTACGCCGCTCTCATCTCAGCGAGTGTGAATGAAGCTCCGGAAACATGTACGTCGGTTGTCCACTTCCCCCTGGTTAGGTTATGTTGATCTCGGTGCAAGCCTGTGAAACAAAAAAAAAATCATTTTCATGTTTGAAATTTACCGAGGTAGGGCATGACATAATAACAGTTGACACTTTGTTAAAGGTCCATGGCCCGATCGTAATAGCCTCGTCCCCAGTGGACAACATTTGGTATCAGAGGAAGAAAGCTACTAGTTTTCATTTTACCCTGTGAAGTCTTTTAGAAGCCAAAAGGATGTTTGGTTTGGAAGTTATGAGCAAAAATGGCCCCCATTGGTTCGACAATATAATTTTACACAGTCTCTTTGGGGCTTACAAAATCAGTTTTTAGATCTCGCATCACATGATTGAAATATCGGCCGCGAAACTTTCCCAGATGGGGTTTGGAGTACAGGACAATCTATCACGATTGAAACTTATATCCTGAATCAGGCAATCCCCTTTAAATATGATAAAGGTAATTGGCATGTTATGTGTAGTTCAATTAAAATAATTTAAATAGCTGAAATCCTAGCTCTCTCCTTGTAAAGAGTATCCCCGAAGTAAATTAGCACTTCTATATAGAAAAATTATGAAAAAATGTTGTTTTATGAGACACTTTGACCTACCTATACAGTTTATCATCATATCTGATTTTAATTGAGATTATTTATTAAATACATAAGTCTCACCCTAATCCTAAACCCTTAGCAGTGATTCAGTGAGACTCAAAAAGCTCGATAGTACGATGAGTGTTCCAAATGTCTCTGAAAGCTTTATGACTGCTTTTAATCCAGTGTCGGAACCAAAAGGGGGCCAGGAAGAGCGGGTTGGTTTCCGTAAACTGACCAGGTTTATGAAGTCAACAACCTTGACAGAAATAAGCTGTTGTATAGGTTGTTGAATTCACGTTTCCAAAACCTGGTCAGGTAGTTAGACCTGGTCAGTTTACGAGGAGTGCCCCCTAAAATTGAACAAATCAGGCAAAAACAAGCAGCCCGTCATTTTTGGGCCAAATCTGTCATTTTATCCGGTTTTAATGATCACGCGGGATCCAGCCCCGTTTAATGACTTTGATAATTTAACCCTAACTGGGACCCGTGCTAGACAATTTCATGCGCCTCCCACAACAGGGACTTAGCGATAAAATTGCACTTAC
Source organism: Ophioderma brevispina (assembly GCA_023653785.1). Lineage (NCBI taxonomy): Eukaryota > Metazoa > Echinodermata > Ophiuroidea > Amphilepidida > Ophiodermatidae > Ophioderma > Ophioderma brevispina. The sequence goes on from JAMKCH010008332.1 coordinate 11,037, forward strand.
TGACCTCCCCGGCGGCAAATTGTGTGGGCAAATCAGCTGATATCGGGTTGCAGTTTCATTGGAAATGGGGCCCCTTGAGCGAGACATTATGGCCACAAATCTAGAGCAGGCTCGGGTCAAAATTGCTGTCTCTCAGCTTCAGCAATGGTTTCAACTTCACTGCGTAAAACAATGAAACAGCTAAAGTGGACCTGGGCTAGAGGTAGCCCAAAGTCGAGTTATGTGTTGAAGAACAACTCAACTCAGATAACCAACATACAAAACATGCAAAACTTGATAAAGGGAAAAAACTTTTGCCTGTAAAATTTACTGATAGGACCAGCCACTATGTCTGGCCAGTCCCACACCCTGTAGTATCAGCACCTCTATGAACTCTTGTTATTCAAAAAAAAACTTGAGAGACCCTTTTGTTCCATTGTAGCTATTCCTGAAAAAATATACACAGGCTGTTTAAATCGGGATATTTAACAAAACTATGATGCACAGTTAATACATCAGAATATAACAACAAAGCGGGAGTTTCCGTAACCGACCCATCTGACACACTTCTTCTGAAACAAACACTATGATTCGGCAACCCTAAAAGAATAAACCTTGCTTAATTCCAGAAAGGTTCCAAATCATAACTGTGTCACAAAAAAAGGTGCCGGATGGGTCAGGTTATGGAAAACTCCCCAACAATGCACCCAAATGTCTGCAATTTTTTATCTTTGGAGATTGGCCTTGGTTCAAACAAGCTATCCCCATGTGTGTAAATACACCCACTTTACTCCATCAAAATTGAGATTTTGAAAATGTTCCTATTTTTCTCATAACCCCAGTAAAAAACTATGGCCCAGGAAACATTGCTTTGTTCATTTGTGAAGAAAAACATTCTCCAAAGCCAGTCAACCGCATAAATAACACCACACACTCGTCCTTGGGCCGGCCAATTGACCATTTGTCTTTACTCTCCAAAAGGCGGACGATGTAACTCATAATGGTTTGAGGAGTCCAAGGGGGGAAACTAGCGGAACCAAAACATGATCATGATAAAACTGGATGATTTAACGCCCAATATTAATTGGTCTCGCTATGAGTTTAAAAATACGGGAGAGACGCATTTTTGCCACTCATAGCTTGACCAAGTAATTGGACTTAATCGAAATTTTGTAATCAAATGTTTTGGTGATAGGCTTTCATGTGAGTGAGAAAACAATGCAAAAAAAATGGAAGCATGATCAGGTCGCCCACCTCTAAGGAACTAGTGTTTAATGACAAGAACATGCACATGCCAGAGCGGTTTGTATTGAGTCAATCCACAATGCACCAGTTTTGGGAAATTTCACATCAATAGGGCCATGTGCTCACATAAAAATCCTTCTTAAAACATGAGAACCCCACTTTAATGCTCATTTTAACCACAAATCGTTAGTACTTAGGGAATTTTTTGAAATTTGCTTATGAAAGGTCTTGTGGTCTTAAACTTTTGGAACACCTTTTTATCCCTAAGTACTGACAGGTGTTTTATACAGTCGGGTTCTCGGCACATTGCTAGCATCCAAGGGGGATGATTCAAAACACCCTCGGTGGCCATGCATTGCAATGCAAGCAAAGTGATCTCTTGCCCCATGTTATGAATAGGGTCTATTAACCAACTGATCGGATGGGCCAATTAAATATTGGCGCTCTGACTAGTTGCTTGTGTTGCAGCTCAATCAGCCTCCTTCTTTTACATCTTCTCTGATTACAGTATTTTATGTAATAAATGCCATGGGGGTGTGAATTCTTCAAAAGGGGGTGTTTATTATATGCAGGCTAGACATATAAATACTGATTTGCAAGTGAAATTATCTCCTGGGCCAAAAAAAAACATAACAAGTGTTGCCTTTGAGGTTTGGTAAGAAACTGAATTACGGTTTGGTATGACTCTGTGAGATCACTTATAGGTTAATACACTGTGCATTTACTTCTTGCGATTTAAAAATGGGACAAATCAAAGCACGCGCCTGAAGATTTTGAGTGCAATGCACGAGCTCCGCAGGAGACAGTGCATTGACAAGCATTCAAAATTTCAGCGCAAGGGCATTCATTTGTACCCATTTTTCACGCAAAAGCAAATGCGCAGTTAGTAACCTTAATTCATACACCGACAAAAGAGTTTGGTGTATTTAGTGATAAACAGTAATTTAACAAAATATAATTTATCATGCGAAATTAAAACAAAAATTACCCACTGATGAGAAAATAAATCAGTCCTGCGCGAATTGTACACTCGTTTTTGAAAGCACCGTACTCCAGTATATGCAGAGTGAAACTGGACATTTTCAATGCACTCGCGACATTCGTGATTGAGGTACCGCTTCACTGTTGCTTGCTGTATATGCAGAAAATTATGCAGAGTGATATAATTTCACCAGCAAGCCTAGAACTGAATCAGAGACTACACTCAGTGGAAGAGAATTCTGCAAACTGACATCCATAGAGTGCTCTTAGTATAAAATCTCAACAGGCTTAGTGTGCCTCATTAAGGGGACAAAATTATGTCAAAACATGCTACTAAAATCAAACATTTTATATTTACAGACCTACTGACATATATCAGTGGTGGATTTTTTGCACAAAAGTACTTTACGCTTTTAAAAAACTTGTACCTAGACTTACCTGCAGACTTTGCAAGACCTGTCAATGCATCCGTTTCATTAAGTAGTATGCTACATGCAAACTGCAATATAATAAAGAAAAAAGTGTCGAATGTATATGATCTTTCCTACAATTACAGCAACCTTCATCCCGGGGGGGGGGGCACTTGTATTCAAAGTTGGATATGATGCACAAAAATGAAAATGCATAAAAAGGGTCCCTTTTTTCCAACAGGTGATGTACACGTGTACATTGATTAGGGCAGGGGTGTCCAACCTGCGACCCGCGGGCCATTTGCGGCCCGCCGAGAGCTCTCATGCGGCCCGCGAGGTACTTCCCAGAACAATTAAAATACATAAAAATCTTATATAATAGATTTAAAAAAGATATCATTTGAATATGTTCAATTTTCTCAATCTGAAACCGAATTTTTAAATCCAATTCCATCAGTCTGAAACCAAAATTTTCTAACAATTGTAGGAAAATTAGTCCAATTCCCTCAAAATGAAGCCAAATTTTTCCAAATGTGCTAAAAAGGTCAACAAAAATGGAAAATTTGTGTTAAATTTGACCCAAAATCTGCATCTCTGGTATTGGGAACCTTTTTTGGCAAATATTTGTATAGATATGGGCCCTACTTCCATACTTATGTAGGCACATCATAAACCAAACTTGAGAGCCCCGATTTTTGCGGCCCGCAATAGTTGTGGATTCATCCAATGCGGCCCCTGCTTCAAAAAGGTTGGACACCCCTGGATTAGGGTGTCAAAAACAGCAACATATGGACAAAATGGTATGTTTTTTGTTCTTAACCATGAATTGTGATGTACGTGTTTAGCGTATTTAACACTTAAAACTGCATAAGGGGTTTCCTAGGGACCCCCCTAATAAAACCACTTTCCTAAAGGATTTTTTTAGATGAAATCCACCACATGTTAGAAGGCTTCAAAGACATCAACAATAAAGAAATAAAAACTGAAGAAAGTTGTTCAATAAGAAAATTAGGGGCAAAACATTGATTTTAATTTCCTGTCAAAATGTGCGAAAAAGACACTAATTTGTTTCTGCATTTTCTACGGCATTGCTTCACCTAGACTTGTGCTGATTGCTTTAATTGGTGAAGAATGAACTATATTTACCATATTAAGCACAAAAATAAATGTCTCATGCCATTTTATATTTTTTAGGGTTACTTGTATAATTTACCATAGGTTCCTACAGTAAACCGCTACATGATGTATATAAAATATTATGGCACCAATGGCCTACTATACTTCGCAAGATTTTTTTAAAATTATTTACTTTGTTTATGTCACTAGGTGTATGCATTATGAAAATCAGAATCACAGTAACTCTAATAAGATTTTTCATTTTGTCATGGGCACTTCCGGTAGTGCATAAGGGGGGGGGGGCTCCTAGGGACCCATGCTAATTAATGCAAAAACGACGCGATGGATTTGATTTTTTTGCACCAATGCAAGCGCAACTAAAAGTTAGACGAATACAAAAAATATAAACCAAATATATTGCAGCGTTAAAAATCGCCGGCTGAAAAACAAAAAATGGGTCCCTAGGACCCCCTATGCAGTTAAGTGTTAATACTCAAATTAAGCAGATATCAAAATCATCCAAAATATTGTAAATCGGAAGTAAAGCAAAGCAAGATAATAGCAATATTGCTAACTTTTTAGGGTAGCAAAAACTGACAAAAATACTTGTTTACAAAAATAGACAAAAACACTTGTTTGGGATATGTTTTTTAGTCGGTGGAAATACTTGCTTAGTGGTGCATTTTGTAAGTGGGTCATTCCACCAGGTTGGGTCGCACTTTGTGACATTACAAGGAATATGTAAAATGCATTTTTAAGTACATAATTTCAGTGTCATTGCATTTTAATAGGGTATAAATTGATAGTATAAGGGTGAAAAATGTATTAAATCATTTAAAGCCATGAACAACTCGATTTTATTTTTTTGAATTTTCTAGTGTGTAAGTTGCCATAGACATTTTCGGACGTAACATGGACACCACGTCCATGTTACATCTTAATGCAACTGTACTCAAAATCCTGCTTTTAAACATTAATATCTGAAAAACATTTCTTTTTACCAAAGCATAACACAAGAAATACTTTGGAGTAATTTTCATCAAATGTATATGTTTAGTAAGCAATTAAGTTTGGAACTGCTGTTTGGACGTAACAGTGGACACCATGCATGTTTTTAAAATATAACTTTTACAATGAGCAGTACATGATCAATCCTTTTAATATTTCTACATAAACATTTGATGTAGGGACACTTAGACACTTTTTATCCATATACTTTGCAGTGACACAAGAAAATGTTTCAAAATTGTGCAGACGTAACAGTGGACACCACGCCCCAAATAACCACCAATATCCTCAGCTTAAAACAAAAATAACCTAATTGCTTTCACTGTGAATGGTTTAAGTTAGAATTGATTTACAAGTAGTGACTGTAGGCAATTTGAGGATTTAGGTAAATTAGTAAAATTTCTGGTTGCATCGTAAATTGTACTAAACAAAGTGGAAACCACCTGTTACGGGGAACAACTCATTTTTTATGGGTCATACTATGCCCATTTTGGGATAAACTATGGAAACAAGGAAATGAATAAATCATTAAAAGTTGGTTCAAGTATTTTAAAAATGATAAAAAAACAAGGGAGATTAAAAATAATCATAAATTGTCTAAATTTGAAATTAATGTACAAGTTTTGTCACAAATTCAACCTCTTTTTTGAGTCACTTCTTATCTTAATTACGAAAAAAATCTGAAAAAAAAAATTAAAGCGTAAAATGGCAGTATGTTTGGTATATGTTAAAAGACCTTATTAAATATGTATCAATTGCATAAAGTAACTTCTGTGAAATTGACTTTTTTTTTGCATCTAAAATTAAAATGGGAAATAATGCCTAAGGCTATAGCAAATATGGTTTGTCCCAAACCTTGGTGGGAATTGGAACCAAGTCCATTTCACACATCATATCCCACTTTGGAATACAGGTGGCCCCCTGCGCCGCTCTAGGAGAGAGATATTTTTTGTAACAACTGTAATTTTGTAACGAACCATAAACCGAATGACACTATGGTATGAATGTAATAGCTATGGGGTATTTGTGAGTTTCTTGCCTACAGCTGATTGATTAAAGGCACTATCAGTGATCTTGCCAAATCATAAAGATTTTTACATGTCTGTATCAAGTACAGGTACCCTAAACATATCCTGCATATGGATACGACCAGAAGCAACCCTAATAAGCCACCCAAAATCGGAACTATTTTAGTCATTACTGTGCTACACGTGCACAAAACCACATACTTGATGGAGAGTCACATCTTTGAAGACCGCCATTTTCTTCCTTTTCTGACATTCTTCCTTGGAAAAAAAGAACTTATGAGAATTTATATCCGATACCTTATCATTACTTTTATGCATATTTCATGCAAATTTTAAATATTTTGATCCTCGGGTAAATCACTGATTAGTGTCTTTCAATCTGCACAGTCAGCCATAAGCAGGGAGGGAGAGCATCGAACCTGTGCACAAGATTTTGTGTGAAGAGAAGGATTACAAACTTACACAACCTTGACTCCCAACTGTCATTTGCCATAAATCAAGTGGAATCTACTTCCATTTGTGGAATCATGAAACTCGGTCTCTTTCTGCATTGCTATTTTGCCCGACAATTTGCGTGACAAGTGCCCAATATTTTTTGCGTATTGTGCAGTGTTATGTGCAATGTGTAGAAAAGGAGTTTTGAACACTTCCCTGCATGTGCACCAACATATGGGAGCAAGTGCAGAAGTTGTAAACATATATATACTGCATGGCATTACTAAAGTCTCAGAGTAAAGCCAATGGAATTTGGGCAGCTTTCCAAATTCCCTAAATCATTATGGATGTAGGTTAGTTAAAACACATACAAAGAGCGTAGGGCAAAATGCTTGTTTGCGGGATTGGACGATCTAGACAACCTCCTTCAGCTGTGCTTTGTGAGGTAGTTTCGATCATTCAGCACCCTCGGGTACTGTATTTGGCATCACATAATACCTAACCAGATCCTTGTCATTTGGTTGGAGGATTACCACGTATTAATAAAACAAAGAGAACTGGATTTACGCGATGGGTTAACTATGTCCCCACCAAATTGTGCGCTCACTAACATGTGTTAAATGCAACTACAATGTATAAGTCTACAATATCGACGATCTGCCCGCAGAAGATCAAAATTGGCGCGATGCTTTTCATTGCATCTGGGACAGTTTGCCAGCAGAGAATCGAATTTGGCGCAATGCTTTTCAGGCATCTCGGACGTATTTCCCGGAAAATGACGCGCTGCTTTTCGTTGCATCCGGAAACATCTCCGGGAAAATGACGTGTTGCTTTTCATTGCATTTGGGCCGTTTTTACCGGCTAGTATGGCCAAAAAAAGTAGAGCAAGTCAGCTTCATACAAAACCTATTTTGTATGAACCCAATTTCCTTCCTTTTTAAAGTTCAAATGCTGTGGCCTGCTTTTTACTTGCTGTGGCCCTGCCACATTGATTTAAAAAAAAAAATACAAGTCCAGCCGGCCGTGTCCCGGCCATGTGTTGTTGATAAAAAGGGAACAAACGGCCAAAAATCGAGGGTAATTCTTTGCCAAGCCTTACGGCCTTGCATAGCAATTTGTACGCAAAGATACCGCATTTTGGCCGGTTTGTTGACTTTTTTTATAACAACGAAGTGGAAGGGCCACGGCAAGTTGGGCTTGTATTTTTTTAAAAAGTCAACATGCCGTGCGGCACTGGTCGGCCGTCTAACAAAATATTGCCTCTCAGCCGAAAAAAAATATTACAAGGGGCCGGCCCGGGATCAAACCGAAACCGCTTAGCCCTACCTGTAGCGTACGCTTACGTAAATACCAAAAGGGGGGTGGAAGCGGTCCGCCTCTAGACTTTGTCTTTTTTAGCCCAAACAGTTGTACCTATTGAATCTTGGGTGATCTCTTGGAAAAGAGGCAAGGAACCGGGTCTGTCGTCTTGCGTATTAACGCGTGAGCAGAACAAGCGGTCGGCTCTTCTGGACATTAAATCATTTCACCCTACAGTGTACCTAGTGGATCTAGGGTGAAGCCTTCAAGTCAGACACACCCCCCTCTTATATATATACGGTTCTGGTCCGAGCCAGGCCCCAGCCGCTACAGGACGGATTTTCTGCCTCTGCGCATGTTAATTTTGTACACAACCATGTTAATTGCTACCCAAAAGCGTCCTAGATAAAAATCCAGATTTCGCTTACGCACTGTCCATTTTTACTCTCTCCAGCGGAGAGCCGCTCTCGGTAAAAATCACCCACTAATGGTGAAAATTGCCGGGTTCTACTCGAAAAAAATGTTGGCACAAAGTGTACTACCCAATCAGTCGACAAATACAGCCAAGGGCCGGGCGAGGTTGTGTACAAAAATTGCAACATGCGCAGAGCGTCAGAAAAGCCGGCCTGTAGCAGCTGAGGCCCGACTCGGGACCAGAACGTTTTTTATAAGAGGGATGGTGTGTCTGACGTGAACAGATTCACGGCAGCGAAATCCAGGTAAGACGGGACGGGGTGTGATCTCTTGGTAAAGACCAAGGAACCGGATAATTTTCCCGTCTTGACCGTCTTTCGCTGTCGTGAATCTGTCACGTCAGACACGCATCCCTCTTATATATATACGTTCTTGTCCCGAGTCAGGGGCTCCGCCACTACAGGCCGGCTTGTTCTGACCTCTGAGCAGGGTAAATTTTTGTTACACAACCAATGTAACGCTACCGAAAAGTTCCCTAGATCAAAATACAGATTTCGCATACGGCACTTGTCCATTTTTAGCTATCTCCAGCGGAGAGAGCCGCTCTCGGTAAATAAAAATCACCACTAGTGGGAAAATGCCGGGTCTGCTGCCGAAGAGAGAGGCCTCTCTCAAAAGATGCCGATGAAATGATGGAACAGGATCAATATAATCCCGGATTGAAACAAAGGCAGAAGGATAGCCGGGAGCCCACATGAAGCAAGGGAGTGCTCTCAAAATAGGACTATGAAAGGATCAATGATCAATAAATTTAGATGAGAATATGATGATGAATTATGATCATCGGATGTGTTTTTTAAGTAGAAAAGCGCTATGTTATTGAGGAGCACGGAGGCGCGAAAGATGCATGTAGAGGGCGTGTGGTTTTTTAGCCTGAAGCTGGCGCCCAAAGAACGATATTATAAAGTATTGCGCCGGCTTTTGGGCAGGCCATTATACAACCTAAAGTATGTGCTCCGGGCTTGGCAGACCCGGAGCTACAAAATGCGCTCCGGTTTGGTGGTGAAACCGGGTTTAAAGGGTAACAAACACGTGAAATGTTTGCTCTCGAGTTGCGTATTTCTTGCTATGCATAGTTTGAAACTTACTGTTATTACAAGGCACAATTTCCATGGTGGACTAAGTTTTAGGCCTAAATCATACAGGACGGAATCCAGAAAACGGTGCACGGCCTAATAATAGGCCGATATGCTAAAGGTACCGACCAGGTTTTTAACAACACCGAGGGAAAAGATGCCAAAGGGTAATGGCACTTAAAACCCGTTTTGATATCAATATATGTGGCTATTTGACTTGACAGAGTAGATCACCAGTTGTATTGTACTTATATGACCAAATGTTCCTCATAAGTTGTAAAGTTTCAATCCGACGGTCGTTTCTAATGGCTTGCTTTTGCTCGACTTCTGTTTCCGTGAACCGAGGGAACCTATTCGCAATAGACGAATGGGTTAAGGCCGTAAAAACATTTCTATTGGCCTTTTTGGAAAACTGCAACATGCAGTGCCCTGCCACGTTAAATGCTAACCTTGGGTGTAAATTTGAAGGTTAAAAGCAGTCTAAAAATTAGACCGTTAGGGTTGTAGTTGGGCGTAAGTGGAGGCACGGCGAAAAACAACCATTAGTCTCTCGTGTTTTTTAGACTGTTTTAACCCCTCAAATTTGACACCCAAAGTTTTGCTCAAAACGGGGAAGGCAGCGCATGTTAAAAAAGCACGGCAAAAGTATCCCTAACTCTTTACTTTTGGACTGTGTTTAACCCTCAAATTTAATTTACACCAAAGTTAGCATTTAAACATAGCCTGACCCCGGCAGCGCCTTTTCCCATATAGGCCTGCGTAACTTCCTTACGCAAGATTTTCCTACGTTTTTAACCTATAGGCCTTGCGTGGAAACACTGCGAAATTGAGGGGAAGCTTTAAACTTGCTTACGCGTTAAACATTACCTATATAGGCCGTGTAAATCTTCATATTCGCTGATAACCAAAAAGAATTTTGAATTCGTTGCTCTAGTTACAGTTAATTGCTTCTAATTGATTTTGGGACGTTTTCCGTTCAGCTCTGGGGCCGCTTTGGTTCTCATTGCCTCTAGGCCAGTTTCCCGCAGAAGGGTTGCAATGTTTCTCATTGCATATCGGACGTCTTCCCAGAAAATGACGCGATGCGTCTCATTGCATCTCGGCGGTTTCCCGGCAGAAGAGCGAACTTGGCACAATGCACTCTCATGGCATCTGGGCGTCTTCAGCAAAATGACACGGATGTTCCTCGTTGCATCTGGGACGTCTTCCGGGGAAAATGACGCGATTGTTCCTCGTTTGATCTGGGACGTCTTCCGCGAAAATGACGCGATGTTCCTCGTTGCATTGGGACGTCTGCTGGGGGAAAATTGACGCATGTTCCTCGTTTGCATCTGGGACGCTTCCGCAAAATGAAGCGATGCCTCGTTGCATCTTGAAGTCTTGCGGGAAAGGATGAGCGATGTTCCTCTCTGCATCTGGGCTGTCTTCAGGGAAAATGACGCGATTTCCTCGTTGCATCTGGGCGTCAACGACGGTATGCTACTTAGTTCCCGTGCCGGGAAAACGTCCGAGATGCATTGCATGAATGCAAAATTTGCAAAAAAATGCTTCTATGCATCCTGGGCCGTTACACCCAAAAAAAAATTATGCAAAAATGCTTTTAAATGATTGGGACGTGTCCGCCAAAACGACCAGGTACGGGTTAGGGTTTTAAAGCAGTGAATGTAGCAATTGATAGGAAAAAGTAAAGTAATGTCCAAACATTTATTTTAGGGCATAGCCTGGGCATTGGCTAGACTAACTTAGTCTAGTTAAATCAAAGCAAGGTGTCTGAGCTTAAGACCCACTTCATTGATTGCTAAATCGAAAATCGAAAAAATCAATCCAAAAATCGAGTTTTGCATGTATGGACAAGTATACTAACCTACCCTGCAAATGATAAGACCAGAAGCAACCTAATAAGGGACAGAATCGGAAATTTAGTCATTACTGTCCGTTCGGAACACTTACTACCAACAGTAATTGAATGGGGAATAGTATCTTGAACACTGCCTGTTTTTCTTTCCCTTTTCTGTAAATTCTTCAGTTGGAAAAGGGAAACTATGAGAATTCTACAGATTATCCTTCACTTTGACATCTATTCCTGAAATTCAGATATTTTTCAAGTCACTGCTAGTGTCTTTAATGACAAGGAATATGTTATATAAAACCACTGAATGAATGTCTTTCATTTATTTTGTGCAATGGAAGATATTTTCATTTGTTGAAAGATGAACTGTATCCAATTAAATTCGCTATGCCCCAATGAAATTGAACATTCATGAAAATATGTGAGGACAATGAAGATCATCGTCATCATGGTTCCCACTTGGTTTTTAACTGAAGTCCACGGGACCCCATAATTTCCAAATGGTCAGAATTATCTGGTCCAGTGGAATTATTTTGTGGTGCCGAGACCAGCCTTCCAAGTTTTATGCCAGAGTACTACAATCAGGACAATCAGTTTCCAAATACATGCTGCATATTTCCTGATTGCATTGTGCTATTGGTCAACTGTTGAGGTATGCATTTTCCTTATTATAATTTTTAACAAGTTGTTTTCTGTCAGGACAATACAAATGTATAATAGCCATTGCAATATTGTGAATTGGTTTTCCCACAATAAGCCTGATTTTGAATGCTGCATTTAGCAGAAATAATGTCTATAACTTTTTGCATTGAGTGTTTGGAAACATACAAGTTCCAGTTTCCTTTCAAAGGCGTATATGTAGGGGGTCAAAAGTGGAAGTGGACCTCATTTTGGTACTCAATCTTGAATTATTGTGTCCAGTGAAAAATCTGTCTGGCATTGACACCAAAAGCTACTACGCGGGAACCCTGATCGTCAGTGCATCATTCATCTCATAATAAGATGATAATCTACTACAGGGCTTTAATAAAGAACCATTTATTCAAGATCACGAGCACTGTTACCGTTATTAGGACATCATCAAGAAATCGTCACAATTCGTTTCGCTTCTCTGGTGGATGAGGGTCATGCACAGTATTCGATCAGCACTTAATTGTAAATATTCCCCGTAAGAGCTCCCCATATTTCCGCTTGGGTTGACGAGGTTGGGCAATTGACTTCAGCGGGCTCGAACTCACGATAAGTCCGCACTTATCTGTTATGCACACATGACTTTATGGGACCATTTTTTTCCATTCTATTTAAATCCATATCTCAAAAAGAAATGCTTTTCACTCCACAACCCCATCTGTTATTTTGTTGTGTGCTGATATTTCAATCGGTTTCGTTGGTGAGAGCTAAAAACATGCATGATTTGTAAGCCCATACCGTACTGTGTAAAATTTATTAGAGGACAAATGGGGGACATTTTCACTACATTGTAACTGTCAAAGCAAAGATCATTTAGCCCTAGATTCACAGGGTAAATGTAAAAATAGTAGCTTTCTTCTGATACTAAAATTGACACTTCTGGCAACATCTGGAGTTTGGAGATGATTAGTGATCAAGCCATGGAGGGTTCTTCTAAGCTTCCACAGAGATTGATCAGATTTTAAATGGATAATATTACTATTTCCCTATATTACCTTGACTGGATTAGCAGGAAGTGGATCTATGAAATCCGGGCATATGGGTAATCCAACATGGCCATCAGAGTGTAGGCATTCCTAATCCAGCCTTGTAGATGTTGGCACCTCATCTTTAGTCACCAATGATTGGGCATCGCTGAAAGTCTTAGAAATTAGCCAGACCTGAAGGAGAGAGAGAAGGGGTGAGAGAGAGAGGCGAGGAGTTAGAGAGGGAGATTCGAGGGGAGATAGAAAGAGGACCGGGGAAAGAGGATGAGGAAGAGCGGACACGAGCCAGAGAAGAGAGAGAGGGGGGGAGCAGAGAGGGGGGGGGAGAGAGTGAGAGGGGAGGGAGGGAAGAAGAGAGGGGAGAGAAGAGGAGGAGGGGAGAGAGAGGGAGGGGACGGAGGGGGAGGGAGAGGGAGAGGGAGGCGAGATATGAGAGAGGGAGGGGCGAGATGAGACCGAGGGCGGGGATTGAAGAGGGAGGGGAGAGGAGAGGGAGGGGGAGAGAGAGGGAGGGAGAGAGGGGGAGAGAGGAGAGAGAGGAGAGGAGAGAGGAGAGAGCGGGCAGGATAGGAGGGGGAAAGGGGAGGGATGGGGAGCGGAAGACGAGCGGGAGAGGGTGAGATGGAGCAGGGAGGGAGAAGAAGCGGGAGGGAGAGGGGAGGGATAGAGGGACAGTGCAGCGCCACTGGGGGCATTTTCCCCCCCTCTAAATTTTTCTGGGCCCCCCCCCACTGTTTTCCGCCCTGGCCAAAAGAAAAATGACAGAGTTGGGCGCTAAAAATTCCAGCATTTGGGGGCCCAAAATTACCAAATTTGGGGGGAAAATTAAATTTTGAATTTTAGAATTGTTCAAAATTGGTTTTTTTAAAATTCTCAAAAATGTTGACATTTTGCCACTCCCAAATTTTCACTTTCCCACCAGAAAGAAAGAGGTAGAGAGGGTTGGCGCCGACATGAGAGGGGCGGGAGGAAGATGGGATAGGGGGGAGGGGAGAGAGGAAGAGAGGAAGAGAGGGTAGAGAGGGAAGAGAGGGGAGATCAATCACTGGGTGTTAGCAGGGACTGTTAATATTATGGTATAAGACTAATGGATAATTAAGTTAGGACTTTTGTATGATTTTTCATTATTTGATTTAGCCCCATGTTTTAACACATGTGGTACATGACAAACATCAGTGTTGATTGATGCTCAGCCCAAAAAGGGTGTGTAAAACAAATTATCAAGGAGGATAGATTATACATTCTATTACCTCGCTGCCCATTATTGAAAATGCAGCATTCGGATTGGTCAGTTACTGCCCATTATTCTGTATTAAATAATGGGTCGCGAATGCATTTACTCATTATATCACGCTGTTTGCGGTAATAGAATAGAAATAAAGGGTTTGCAGTATTATTTATGGGCTCATAATGTATCCTCGGCCGGAAAAAATTAAATAATGGACTCGGCTGCGCCTCGTCCATTATTTATTTTTTCCGACCTCAGACACATAATTCACCCATAAAGGATACTGCATCACCCTTTATTTCTTAATTATGCTCCCCAGAAAATCCCTGTAAAATCAGTTTCACTCAACCAATTCATTTAAAACTTGGTAGTTTTACATTATCTACAACTTCAGGGAAAAAATAATAAAATAAAGATTTTTCAACAATCTGTCCCTTTTCACACAAATTGAAATTGAAACCATAATATTTAAAATATCACAAAAATGTATTTTTTAATGAAAAATCAAAATTGGCATGAATGCGTGTGTCACCAAAACCTTCATCCCATTCAATTTTCACCAAAATCATCCCAGGACACTGTTGACAATACTCTTACCAATTTAACATTTTGATTATGAATAATAATTTCATGATTTGACATTAATTTAGTTTAACAACCAAGTGGTAACAATACTGAAACTTTGCAAAAATGAATTAGAAAACCTCAACACATCAATTTTTTTAATCCGTAAAAAAATTATTTTCACCATACACAGGTAAATTGTTTTTTACTACTGCTGGCTGATAAAATCTCCCCTTGGGATTTAAAAATTTGATCCTGATTTGACTGTCAAAATTGGGGGAAATGGTTCTAATCTTAATTTCAGATGACTCCTCAGAATTCTATTAACATTGGTTAAAATTTGCCCACCACAGACTTCAGATCACTTGTTGATAAATAAAAATACATCTTTCCCCGGAATGCTTGTGTCACATGCCATCACGGTTTTACCAACGGGAGTCATAGTTTGGTGATGTTTGATAGATTTTGGCAAATGAGCCGTGGGCCAGTGGTTCTTCTGACCAAGTATGAAGTTAATCAGTGAACACATATGTGAGGAATGCCATTTTATAGATTTCAAATGGGGTCAAAGTTCACATAGGGGTCATCAGAGGTCAACCTGTTTATACCACATATGGGCCTTGGGCCAGTGGTGGTAATGACTGAGTATGATGTTAATCAGTGAAGATGTGAGAAATGTTGTTTTATAGATTTCAACAAAATGGTGTCAAAGTTTGTATAAGTTCACAGAGGTTAAAAAGACACTGGCACATTTGAAAAACAGTGCACCCTCTAGACTTTTCAAAATTGATATTTTTGCATGGTTGTAAAGCTTGTATATACATTAGCCTTCACCCGAAATTATTAAGCCCAAATCAGCGCCCTTATGGGTAAACTGAATGATTTTATAATTAATGTCGCCAGTGACATTAATTCAGCAGACAATGTGGAAATGGTGTTCAACACAAACAAACACATGCCAGAGTTGACTCCCATGGCATGTATATACCTTGTTTGACCAGGTCTGTGAATTTTGTGGTTTTAATATCAATGAGTTCAAATCTATGATATTCAAGTAATATTCACATTGTTGATTAAAGTTACGGCAAATTTAAAAGCTAGCCTACAAATTACCTGGATATCTTAAACCTCTTATTAATGTCCTATATCTGTATTGGGTATGTTATTTTATGTGTAAAATATATATCTATTTTTCCAATGGCCTAGACTACCACTTGCGAGTAAATTGAAGAAATTTTATATTTTCTGAAAATGTGCCAGTGCCATTTTAACTTGTTTACACCACATTTAAGCCTCGGGCCAGTGGTTCTTCTAAGTGTGAAGTGAATTAGTGAACTCATATGTGAGAAATGATTATTAACCCATGTTCAATTTTAATAACATTAGGTCAAAGGTCACATAGGTCATCAATGGTCAATCTGTGCACATCCCACATTCTTGGTTGGTGGTTCTTTTCGAGTAACTTTAAAAATTGGTAATAAAATGATCTTTTTAACTGCCAATGGAATAGTGATATTCAATTTCACTCGTGGGAATTAATTTTTTTATATTAAACTTGGAACAATGCAACCTGGAAAATGTAATCAAAACTTTGGTTTGATATAAATCATTGGAATTTTAAAATTGGTCAAAATATGGAATTTTTGACATCACAACTTGGAAAATTGCCATTTTTTACTACTGAAAACCTATGACATCAGTCAATTTCAATTTTGAACCAAAGTGAAGGAATTGGGATGAAAATATATGAGATGTTCACATTATGCAAATACTCTTGATACATGGTATTTTTACTTTTAAAGTTGTACACAAACCTGTATCTCCTTGCTTAACAAGGTTGTTCATCTTTACAAATGCTGATCTCACAACTTGAGGGCATTTTGAATCAACGTCTTCAAAGTCCTAAGAGGGGAAAAATATGTAAAATTTAGTTAGATGCAGACATGAAACAAGATTTTTCTTTTCTTTAATGTGATGCGATCAAGCAAAATGAGTCGGAAGTCGAAAATATTGATTTTGAGATATAGCCAAACAAAGGAGAAAATGTCTTTTGGTTCCTATTGTTTTGGGCACCCTTCAACTGATTAGATCTTTGGAATTGGTCAATTTCAATGGGGGTTTCAGCAAAATGTAGCTTTTTAAATGGTGCATACAGTTACATGGAAAAGTAAAAATAGAATCTGACCGACTTAAGACTCATTTTGCTTGATCACATCACAAATGTGGTATGTACACTAATGCACAACTGTCGAGGAGGTGGAGGATTTAACACTTTCCCCATATACTTTAGGCTACTTCTAGCCCAGATTCGCTACAGCGGTTCCATTGTTTTAGGCCAATCAAGTTGAACCATTACTCAAAACTAGCGAGACATAAGCAATTCTGACCGCAGACTGCCCTAGATTTTCTAGCCAGAGTGTCTCACCTCGAGGTTGTTTATCAATGAAACTGCAACCCGATATCACCTCATGTGCCCACACATGTTTGCCAACGGGAGGTCAGTAATTGCCAATCTTAATCCCTAAAGTCCCTGGTGTGTGAGGCCCATGAATGAGCCTAGCACGGGTCCAGGGAAAGGGTTAAAGGTCTAAGGTCCTAAGTACTTGATAGCAGAAAGGACTTCTAATGTGACAGAAAAGACTAGCATGACAATGGGCAATTCTTGACAATGGGCAATTCTTGACAAGAAGAGGACAATATCATGTAGTGCCTACAATAATAAGGCATAAAAAATATGTTTGTTTGGCATAACAGAGAAAAAAATATCAGGGTCGGTCGGTCAGTCAGATTTTTTTTAAATTTTTTTTTTTTAGATCTTCTCAATGTTTTACTCTAAAATGAATACTATTTAAAGCTTTTTTTTCAATGACATAGCAAAGATCTTTTATTTTACTTGTTGTAGTTGCTTTGTTGTCTCGCTTTGTTATTTTTTCGTCTTTATGGTAGGATTATCGGCTACGGCTTCGTGCCCAGATCTTGTTGAAATTCTCATGAAATGTTGGTATTGGTAACAGAAACATGTGTGCCAAATTTGAATTTTTTCCAAAAAGGCGTTTTAGAGATATGTCACGTAATGCGTTTTCAAATTCCCATAGACTTTGTACAGGGGCTGATTTTGGCAGTATAGAAAATGACCAAAATGGGGCAATTTTGTGAAAAACTACACATTTTATTTCAATTATTTCTCAAGTAATTGATGAGTTTGTTTTTAATGGTTAGAGAAATATCAAAAATTCATATAATTTTTTATTTTTCTATGTGTCATCCAAAACAAAGAACAGGTGGTTGCAACAACACTTTTTTGGTGAAGTATTTCTAGAATACTGAAGTACCCAATTTTCATAATTTTTCCTAGAAGAAACTACAACTCCCTTGGTGATGAATAAGGTGTCATATGAAAGGAAATCAAATTTAGAAAATTCTCACGTTAGATTTTGCAGATTGAGTGTTTCTATTTGAAATAATAGGTGTTTTTAATTTTCCCTAAATTATTTTTCCCTAAAATATTTTTTCTAAAGAATTAAACACTTGATTTAAAAAAGCCAACGTGAGATTTTAGGTATTTTGTTTATACACACATCCCTAAAGTTTCAGCTTAAATGCACCTTCCATTTAGGCTGGGAAAAATTATTTATTGTAAAAATTAGTGACTTTTAAAACAATAAATCAACACTTAAACAAATCACTCGTCTTGAAACTGCAAAAACTTGTGGAGGAGAGTTCAATCCTTACCATGTCAAGTTTGGACTAAATTGATTCAGGTTTTTTGATTTTTATGTAATTGAAATATTTCTGCAAAGTTTCATCATGATGTCTAACTACCTTATGTTGGTAAAAAAAGATATTATTTTTTTAATTGTGGATGAAAAAAATGGGTCGGTCGAGAATTTTGTTTTTTGTTGGCAATTTTTGCATAAAACTTTTGTCGGCAGGTTTTTATAGGGCGTCGGGTTACGCCAAACAAAACAATTTTTTATGGCCTAAAACTTGATATCATAGGGAATTCTGACTCACCAAAGCATAAAATTGGCCCTTTTTTTCAAGGCCTGTGTGGAAAGAATATTCCGTCATGTGTCGAAACAGACATGAAGAAGGAGCTACAAGATCGTTCAAATGGCACTCCTATCCACATCCAGCTACTTGTTTGAGTTCAAAACATCTCCTCGAAGAACCTCCTACTAATGTCAGATCTAATGGTGCAATGTGATATACCTCCTATCTTTACAATTGTGGCACAGAGGGGAGTGCAGTTTGCTGGTTATTGCTTTCGAGTCCAAGTACCAGATTATATCAAACACCTTCTGGAGACCTCCCAAGTAGAGTAGCAGACCACTTTCCCTACCCTGAGTATGCTATGCAAGACAATGGCTTACCTTGCATTAACTAGGAACAGCAAATTAAGGCAGGATAAAGGCGTTTGGCAAAGATTTGATCAGAGATCTCGGGACGGAACTCCTGCTTTAAAGGGACATTCACAATTTCCTCTCCGTGATTTGCCTAACAGATTATGCAGTCCGTATTAAATGGCCCCCACAACTGGTTGAATCACATTTTATTTGGAAAAATTGCAATGAAGCTCCATTAATATCATAACCTAATCCCAAATGTAATACAGCACTGACCTTGTCCATGTTCCTTCACTGTGCCATGTTTAGAAGATCTTGACTAATAGTTTAGTCTGAAGAGTGATTAATGAATCTTCTTCAAAATATGCAAATTACTCATTAATATTCATAACCTGTCCCAAGTATACAGGGGGGGGCATAAGACCTCATCATGTTCTATTCAGTTCATGTTTAGAAGTTCCATGACGTTTTTGTTTAGTCTGTTAATCTTTTGCTGCCCCTCCGCCCGCCCTCCCTGCCCATCTGTGTGGTATCACTATAACCCAACAACACATTGTTTTATTGTTGGGCCCCCCAAAAAAGAGTTTAAAGTTTTCTTTTATCACTCAACAGATACATATACCTACGAATTATTTTCAGTGATATCACCAATCATAGGATTCATAATAAGAAATTAGGATCCAATGCTGGTTTGCAAAAGTTTTAATTGGTCAACACTTGAAATTTTTGTCCTCCGCATAAAGTGTTATTATAAACCAAATACATGGTTTGATGTAACGCAGTCGCTTCATAGTTATAAAAGGGTATTTTAAGCGTTCTTTATAAGGTGAACACAGGGGTAGGACAGGACCTGCTCGATTTTTGCAATGGGGATTTCTAAACCAGGCGGTGCAGGATGCCCATGTTCGATACTATAATTTGGGATTTTAGAGGTTGCCGGGCTCCTGTGGAGCTCTAGGAAAAATCCCTAAATGCCTTAATCTGCCCGATTGATTACTTTCAATTACCGCGTGTATGAATTTCCTTCAATTTTTCACCACACGGCAAGAAGACATTTTAATCAATTTTATTCTGCAAACTTTAGTTCCGTAAAGAAATTTTGAGCAAAATGCATTTGAAATTCAATGTTTGCGCCATTTCAAAATCCCTACTACGGCCAGAAATTTTATTATTCAAAATTAGTCTCATTCTCATGTATTTTGGGGTCCTACCCGCCTATTGATTCCACGAGGTCCGAGCATGAACGATACAAACGCAACATGAGAATACCGCCTCAGCCCCACAACGGTACCCGACGTATGTACAGGATCTGGCTCATATGGAACCACATTTTGATCAATTTCCGTTCCAAGAACTAATTTGGTATAGTTGTTTCGCATGGTTTTCGTGACGTTGACTTTATGGGGGATTTTTTTTATGGGTGTGACTTTTTTTTGGCAGCAAACCGTTTTTTCGCAGTTATGACAAAAAAATGACAGTATATTTATTGCGCGTCTTTAACACCATAGAAATTTATGTACATTGTTTCCTTTGTTATATAGAGGCTTATTTTCAGTATCGCCACCGATAATCAAGGCGATTGGACACTCCCCCTATTTTTGTGTACCGGAAGTGGATGTTCATGGGAAGGGCGCTCCAATCGCATGTAGGTAAATACGAAAACATCTCGTATAGCATACGTGCATAATCAATGGCGAGTAGATCGAAAGTCTAGTGTTCAGCTGTGAATTGCTCAAATAACCCCCAAATCGCCACAATTTTCATTTCTTTTCGATTCCCTAACGAAAAATGAGTTAATTGCTTGAACAATGACTGTTTGGGAGTGAAATGATGCCATTGTTAGGTATACTGGCCGATGCACTGTATGCACCGTTTTGTCTCAGTGCTGTCCAACTTCTAGACTCTAGGTGATGTGGTGATGGTAGACCTCGAAAAGTAAGAGTAAGACTCATTTTTTTTCTCAGAAAATACGATGGACAAATCTACATGTTTGGTGAGGTTATGATTGATTGAATTCTTTGGTGTGACTTGTGCAATGCCATAGACAAAAATGGAATCGGGAAGCTCTTTTAGTAATTTTTTTTTTAAATTGACGAAATCCTTGTTGTTCAATGTGGAGGAGGGAATGGAAAGAGTTCCATAAGGCCCCGCCCCCTCCATGATTAGAGGGTAAATAAAGTGTAATAACGCAAAATACCATTGCGGAAATCTAAACTTCTCCGCGGTCAGGTTATATCTGAAATGAAATCGATGGATATAATGGGTCCCAATGTGGTGTTTTGGGACTTTGAAAAGTTAACTTAGGCCCCCGATACTCCCTATTCCAAAATAAAAGCGACCTATTTTTTGTATATGAAGAAAAAGACAATATCTTCATGACATCCCTTTGCGGGAATTAAAATCAATTTGGATAACAAGTTGTTGTAAACCTATGGAAACAAACTACTCTCTAAATGCAAAAGCGTGAACTTCACTCTTTTGGAGTGACTACATGGCTCAGCTCTAAAAAGATTGAAGTTTCACAGCTTCAAAGAATACTTTGGTCAAATTTACTCTTGGATAAGTTACAAATGTAAAATTAGATCATTTGTCATTATCAAGATCCAATTGACCCAAAAAATTGTTCTTTTTAAAAGGTAAGAAATTTCACTCTTTTTGGATTTTTAAAAAAAATCACTCCAAAGAGTGAAATTCACTCTTTTGCTTAGAGAGTAAGCTCTTTTTTCCCCCAAATTCCACAAAAGGGGCAAAATTTATTTTTGTCTCTATTTATTGGATAACAGGGAAAATTGTGGAAAATCTTTCACAGAAGTACTCTCTTTGGGATAATATGTTCAAAAGGACGGAGGGGGGTGCCAAAGGACCATGGGGGTCCATGGGGCTATTCCAGAAACAAATGCCCCCCCCCCCCACCTCTAGAGGGTGCTGGACTTCCGACTTTGTCCACCTTTTGAAAGCTGAATTCCAGATTTAATGTCTTATATGGGGTGGGAATTCCAGCCATTTTATGTAGAGGGTGAACTGAATTTCCCGTGTTTTTTAATGATTTTCAGAGGAAAATCCGGAAAATCATTATTTTTCAACACTTTCTATACCCCTTACCATAATCATCTGGGAATTCCAAGTTTTTTTCATTTGTAGTCTAGGAATTCCTGGATTTACGGAGGTAGTGTCTGGGATTCCTGGTAATTTTACGGAAGGTAGCTTCTGGAATCCCAGATAATTCATGGAAGATAGCCAGATTCCAGTATTTTGTGAACCAAAATTTTGCCCTCTATTGGGGGGGGGGGGCATTGTTGTTTCTGGAATCGCCCATCTTTCCATTTAAAAAAAATCCAGTTGTTTTCGACATCCCCACTCGAAATAAATCCTTGATACTAGTCTACAGATTTCATGACTTCATTTCGAGCCTAATTTAAAATGTCATATTTCAATAATCTTTATTCATCACAAAGGTATCTGAAAATAAAGAATATTTCCAAATTAAGGCTCATTGGCTAAAAAAGGCACTAAAATCTATATATTTTAAGCCACTTGACACTAAACTGGAAAACACTACAATTTTAGTATTGTCCCAGTTAGGGTTTTTTGATAAAATTCAAGATTTAATTTAATATGTGAAAATAAAATTCAAATATAGGGTATCTATTTTTATCTTTCAATCTATAGATAAATTGGCAAAGAGTTGGTTCATAGCTGCCACATGTACCCACTTAACGTAGATCCCGACCTAGTCTTTGTTAAAAAAAAAGAATGTAGGTACTCAAAAGTTCCGGTCCACAAGTACTAGGAATTAATGCGACGGCGACCCCGGCCGCCCCCCGGCTTCATTCCCAACAAGGGCTTATGCGCATGGTGAGATGAATAAAATTAGAAAACTGCCAAATGGGATCTAGCTTTCACCCTAATATTATTATAAATGTTAGTTATAGCAAACACCTTTTTTCATTTCATTTTCCACTCTGTCGTCAATTTAAATGCAAGATTTGCTTCAAAATCTAGGCTCCTTGTTATCATTTGTATAGTTTCTTCAGCGTCATCCTTCGTCCGTCTGCCTTTGAGTTTACCTACTGGACGCATGTCGGCGCTATTCCCCATTTAGTGATTTTGATGACGTAGCATCGTTACATCGTTCACCGTATATTTTAGGCGGAGTTGCCGATCTTGGTTAAGATAGATTTCTTGGTATAGACGTATGCAGGCTGCCAACCATTACATTCAGCAATCAGGGGGAGGTTTCACATAGAATCAGGGAATGGTTTATAAAGAATTACATGTAACCGTAATGGGAGAAAAACCTTCTGAATCAGGGAGGTTGTCAAATTTGTTTTGTAGTAATGTACAAAAAAAATAATTAATTTCGGCGAGCCTCCCTGAGAATCAGGAGGGTTGGCAGCTCTGCGTATGCAGGGATGGCAAATAAATCGACCTTCCCCCTGTTCCAAACGGTAATTGATTGGAGCTGGATGTGTATTTACTATGGCAGTCTGTGTCTCAGTTACATTACAAAATCTCCTCTTAACACTTAGAGTTCTAAAACATCTTAGACATATCATGATAATTTTGGAATAAATTCCGCATACAACCCTGGTGGTCACACCTACTTTGGGGACATCTGCAAAGAAAGTGTATTTGGTATTAGGCCCTGCTGTCGGTAATGGGTGCAGCTAGCAGCTATGGCACCTCAACTAGGTGGGATACTTGAAACGAATGTAAGCACTGAACATGCCACCATAACTGAAAATAGGAAAGTAGAAACATAATTCGCAATGTAGACATTAAGGGGTTCATTCATAGTATTTGGGTATGAACGATGTTTTATGCCCAGAGGGCATAAAAAAAACGTTTCATACCCAATACTATCTATGAATGAACCCCGTGTTCAGGTATACCGAGTACTTTTTAATAACTATACTTACAAAATTAAATCCGTACATATCAAATTCAGTCTGAATTGCATGCTTTTTTACCACTTTCGGCGTTCGTCACAGCAGCCATGGTAAACGTTTATTTACACATGGTCAGGTGACGCGTATTGACCAAACGCGTATGCCGATACATACCGAGGTATAATGAAACAACTATTCAACAACTCACCGTATCTCCTTGACAGGAGCGTACCGTTGTGGATTCGTTATCATAACCACAGTGATAAGCAAAATTAGCGGTCACGCCAGCGCAGTGTTCACGGAAGTACGTTTACGCAGTTCAGTACGCTTAATGTCAAGGGCTGTTGTCACGTTTAGAAACTTGAGTACGCGGCAGTACCACCAGGTGCAAACTGCAATGCAACAAACAAACCAAAACTATCGTGTGCTTTAGATTTGGTTAAATATAGTCTAGGAAAGCTTTTGTCAAACTGGGAACATTTTAGTGTTATCAGTGAGAATAATTAGGTTCCCTCTCTACATGATATTAATAAGCTTCACACAGATTTCCGTTGTTGAAAGGGGGAAATTCAAACATGTTACAGAGGGATTCATCACAAAAATCAACAACTCTGCATCCTATGCGTCCGCGTATTTTTGAGCCACCTCAAGGGTAAAAATCTGCGGACGCATGGATGCATCGTTGTGATTTGTGATGAAACCACTCTGTAACATGTTTGAATCCTAATGAATGTCTTATGAATCAATGGTAAGAAAATTTTCATTAGTTGAAAAATGAATTGGTCCATTCAACAAGGTGTTAGCCAAGTTGAATGGAACATTCATCTTTCATTGAATGAAAATATTTTTCATGCACGAATGAAAAACACTCATGTGTGTTTTATGGCAGGCAAAAATAGTACAGTGTTTATTAGGACAAACCACATATACTGTGGGTTACATGGGTCACAATTATGCATTGGTAGGAATTTAGTAGAGATTATAGTTGTAATTTTTTTGTTTATTAATAAAAAAAAACAGTCAACTGGAATTAAAGATAGTCACC
Source organism: Ophioderma brevispina (assembly GCA_023653785.1). Classification (NCBI taxonomy): domain Eukaryota; kingdom Metazoa; phylum Echinodermata; class Ophiuroidea; order Amphilepidida; family Ophiodermatidae; genus Ophioderma; species Ophioderma brevispina. The sequence goes on from JAMKCH010008332.1 coordinate 35,685, forward strand.
GAAGGGGGTCAATTCCCAGGTTTGCAGTGTGAAACATATTTTTAATTTTGATGTTAGTTAAACATTTACCTGTGGTACTGGTATGGCAGTACAATAGGATATGTGTATAACAATTTCGGAATTTTGTTACAAAGTTGTGATTTTCTATATGAAGGACATCGAATTTGAGACTTAGCTATTTAAAACAGCATGACAAGCATATGTACTGCCACAAACATGATTGTTGGAAAAATGAGGGCGCTCTCATCTGTAAAAACTCTAGGTCCTATAGCTAGACTTTATACAGGGGGATTGGTGTTGGATATTTTTATAGTCCCCGCCCCTCGTACGCACTGTCGGAGTCAGCTTTTCATAAGAATGTTGGTATTATTAATACGAAACAAGTTACAGCAAAACCCACAAACCCAAAAATTCCCCATGAAGGTATGGGTTTTTAGAGTCACATCGTCTAAGGATGATTTTTCTGCAAAAATTGGTATAGACATGTTTCATACTTTAAGCTCCGGTGTGCAATATAGGCAACAGCTGCTCACTAGTCTTACCTTCCACCAAATGCAATGACGGGACTGGCAGTAGATTCAATACATCCTTGAGATGCACTAGCAGAGTGGCATAGTCAGCTAAAGCTTGCTCTATATTCAGCAATCCTATAGTGCTTTGTCGAAGGATTGTTCCGATGGCATGGATTCAACCGTAGTATAGCGGTAAAAGGAAGAAAATTTTTTTAGCAGGAAAGCCTGCTTCCTGTTGATATGACCTGTAATCAGAATGGGAGCCACCCAGAAGGAACAGGGATTGGCTTTTACCCCCTCTATTATTTGGGTAAAACTGGAGGTATAAAGGTGCTTGTTCATATGTCTATTGTGTTCTCTTTTGAGAGCTGGCTTGCACATATCCTCATCAAGTACGTGGGGAAACAAAACTTGCGGTATTTGATGGTAGAAGTAATATGCATATGCAAAGCCCTATTCAATACTGTGCTAATATTGATGTTTAACCATAAAACGGTGGTTTTGTTATCTCTTGAGAAAGAAATGGATTTTAAAGGCTCAAATTTCAGGACGACCATGAGAAAAATACAACCTTTCATTCTAGATTCAAAAATTTGCTACACTTCCACGTACATCAGGGGGTCACCAAGACGATCGGACAAGCACCTGTAAGGATAAAGAAGCGATAATGCGAGACAAAAAAATAGGTCGGCCAATTATATGTGGTCACTGGTACAAAGAATAATGTAGAGCAATATAATTGACCCAAGTGACGCTCAATGACCTTTTGACCTCATCTGTTACCTCACATACCAACACTATTGAATCAGATGTATAAGGAAAGAGTTCCAAGATACCCCCTGTAAAATTGTACAGGAAACAAATTCTTATTTCTGGCTTATACTAACAAAACCCTAACCCTAAGGCCAAAAATAAAAAAGAATTGATTACTATAGAACTTCGAAATGGGGTTACATATGGAAATCTTGCAGTATAAGATACCAAGTACTGAACTTGACCCTCACCAAAAATATTGGACACACTGACACACACATGAATCATGCTCAAGGTCTTTTCGATTACATTGGACTACGTTAAAAATGCGAAAATATTTAAATTTAGGATAGGTGTATACAATTCCATTTAATTATGACAGTAAGGAAAAATGACCAAATAGTTCTAAACGAGAATTACGCAGTGCGTAATTAAGATGACACACAACTGTGGTTTGATCACATTTTATTGAAAATATGCATTATGAGTCATTAATATTCATAACTGATCCATAAAGGTTAACAGCACATGACCTTGTCCTGTTCTATCACGTGCCAGTAGATAGTCTAGGACGTTTGTTGCAATTTGAGAGATTGCAATTTTTTTTGCCTTATTGGTTAAATGTATATCTTGTAGAATAGTTCATGGGAAACCCCAAAAAAAATATTAGTACATTTTTTTTTGATGTTGCAAGGGGGAGCCAGCAATTTCAAAATGGCCGCATTTTTTCAATATTTTAGCTTATTTTGACTAATATTCCAGTTTTATGAAGTTTAAATGATTGTATTCCATTGTGTATTCACTAATATCAGTGATTTATACACATTCACATAACATTTCGATAACTTTGAATATTCCGTTCCGTTTGGCGCCAAAAAATCAAAATGGCGCCCATTTGATAATATTTTGGTTTTTGGATAGTATGGACTATACTTCAA
>JAMKCH010008333.1:0-30136 GCA_023653785.1 Ophioderma brevispina
GCCCCCTGGACCCCTGCCACGTATAGTCCATCTGCTTCACGATGATGAGATAACTGAGAGCTCTCGAGGCACTCAAACATAACTACAACTGAAGGTTCCGGGGCTCTATATCACCTGACCACCCGCCAGGGGCAGTGTAGTTCATCTGCGCAAGTAATGAGATAATGAAATCTCTCCGAAGGTACTCAAACATGCTATTTAACTCAAGAGCTTCCACAGGTTCCGAACCTGGGACCCCGCCAGGGAAGGTATAGTTCATCTGCCCTTCATGATTGTGAGATAACGAGAGCTCTCCGGATGCGGAGAAAAAAAAACATGCTAAAACCAAGAGCTCTGGGGCTCCGGCCCCTGGAACCCCGCAAAGTTCAGCATAGTTTCATCTGCTTCAATAAGACCATAACTCCTATCCGAAAGCACTCGAACATGTTAAATTCAAGAGCTTCTGGGGTCTCTGCCCTGAAACCCCCACAAAGGGGCTTTTTCCCTACCTTATGGGCCAAATCCAAAACCAGAACCAAGTACCTGAAATTTAAGTGCTTGGAGAATAAAATACATTCATGGTTCAAGAGCATGCACTTTGAGGCAAATAAATTCAACAATTTTTTTTCCAATGGCCATCCAAATATTCAAATGAGCGGAAAATATCAAATGGTGTCTTTTGAGTGCGACGGACGGAATTGTTTAAAAATAGGTAAATTATTTTATGAAGAGGGATATTTGAATTTTTACTTTTGTATGTTAGTGTTTGCACGACTAGTCATCAATTAACACTTATAAAAAAATTCTAAAAGGTGTTCTATTAAGGAAAAACTTCGAAAACAGTGTGTCAATTCCGTCCGTCGCATTTTTAGGAACAATCAATTTTACTTTTTCAAAAAGTAATATTTATCACATTACATTTTATTTACTAAAAAACTATCAGTTTTTAATCCCTTCCATCAAAAATTGAAAAAAAAATCCCAAGTATATTTACAGAAGGTACTATAACGTGGTGCCATTTTGGTGACGGACGGGGAAAAAAATTTGAGACGGCACACGGATTTTACAGTTTCAAATAGTCACAAAAAAGCTCAAGACTTTTTAGAAATTTTAATATTTTATTAGTGTAAATGATTGTAATTAAAGGTGATTATGATGGAAAAATATGGAAATGGGACAGCATATTAAAATTATGAAACAAAATTCGTTCCGTCGCAGTCATTTATTACAAAATAGTGCAAAAACGCGATTGTTTAAAAAATAGATAAAAAAGGGGTATGTAATGTAATTGTTATTTAATCTTTACATTCATAATAAAACTTTGTGTAACAAAAAATATTGTTGGATAAACAAACATTACAATTCCGCAACAAAAACAGCATCATGGTAAATTGTTACGCTCTGTACGCATTAACGTCCGTCGCAATTGTATCTGATCGCTTTTTATGATATTTTTCCCCCCCAAGGATCGGAAAATAATTTCCTACAAAATATTTCTCTCACTTGTTACGGGTAAGTTATACTATATTGGAATCAAGCTCCCTGTTACACCGTGCTTATGTAAATCAATTTCGTGTTAAGTAAATAACCGACCGTAAGTAATAAATTTTGACGTGTTATGTAATAACGCGATAATGTTAATAAAAAAATTGATGCGTAATGTAATAAAATTTTCGTGTAAGTAATAAAAACATTGACGGTAATGTAATTAAAATGACGCCGGTATGTAACGAACAACCATGGAAATATACTTTCGAATTTCAAATAGTTTTCAAGGAAATTAAAATTTCTATTCACACACCGGCGTATCCAGGGGTGTACTCACGTGCGCACGAAAACACCATGATCAGGCACTTTCCGGATAACTTTATTCCACCGCATCCGATTGGTACTCTGGTTTTATTGAATAGCACTTTGTGTATATGTCTTGTGCACTCCAGTTGGTGTATGGAGTGGGAAGTGGGGTCATGTGTACCCTTAGCTTCGACCCCCTCTGAAAACACTTTGCAGGTGGATTTTTTTTCAAAACTCTGGTCATTGGTGTGGTACATACACACAACCATACAACATAACTGGAAAAAATTTGATAGTACCAATTCAAAATGGCCGTCCAAATACGGACGGCCATTTATAACGCGCACAAATTTCTCCCGCCGAAAAATGGAAAAATGGCTCATAATAGGACAACATACATTTATATTCCTGAAATACAAATTTTAAAAATTTAATTGGCAAAACAAGTTGTGAATAGTGGCACATAGTGCTATTTATGCTAATTAGCATAAACGTCATGGCCGATTTTTTTACCAAAATATGCGCAACTGATATTTATGCAATTGCATAAAATTTTTATATAAATTAGCCCACGAAAAACAAAATGCCGGGTCCACATGTACCCCTCTCACTTTACAAATACACTTTCTGCCTTGCTAAACCCCCTTTTCTGGTACCATATTATATTGTCATGGACATTTTACGCTCCTTTTATCATGCAAAAAACTAACATCCAACGGGGTTATATATATAGGTAAGGTACAAGGAGATGAATCCCAAAGTGATGGAGAGAGGGGGGTGGAAACCCCCCATTCGGGAGAGAAGTACCAACATGATAGTACAGCACACGATATCACAGGCACTTGAATGGTGGTACCAATAATGCTTTGTCATCCTCTTTCGACACAAATGAGTACCAAATGCCTAACAATTAGTCAAAATGACTAAGTTCGTGTCAGGCAAACTGTCAATTCCATTGACACACAGTGTAGGTGAACATTTAATTTTCACCAACCAAAGTTAGGAATATCGATTTTTCTACAGGTTTTTTCTTGAACTTGCTTGGGAAAGGATTAGGTTACATACTCAGATCGTTTAAATGCTAAATATGTTTTTGAGTAAGTAAAATGCAAAATATCAAATTTTGCACGACATCAGTATTTCAATATACCTCTTCAACTCGTGCATCATAGTGACGTCATTATGGGATGTTGGTACGTTTTTGATACCAATGGAAAGACAAAAAAACTCTAAGCTCTAAGCTATATTGTGGTGCTGAATATTATAGGAATCGGATGTTCAGTAAAGAAGATCAAAGGAGACCCCCCTTCATGTTACACCTAGGGAAACAGGCATAGTATTGAATAACACATGGCTGGCATCATATCGTGTGTTTCCGTGTCTTTTCAACTAAATCGAACCACTTGATATGATTGATCTGTTTAGATGCGACTCCAACTGTCCAATTGGCCCAACATTTAATTTTGGTGACAGCAAAATTCTTTAAGAAGATGAATATGTCCTAAAATCAGGTTAGAATTTAGTTATAAGGGGGGGGCAGGGGAACCCATAAAATCTGCTAGTCTAACCCCTGACCTTCCACCATGCTCTATTGTACCGGGAAAGTAATATCAAAACAAAGGAAATTACCGTAAAATGCGAAAAAATCGAAATTCTTCTCATTTATCTGGGTCAATTAGCATAAGTTGTTTCATTGATATTGAGAATGTTTGGCTTATATAAGAACACGAATCATTTTTATCTACTTTTGCAGACAATATGCATGCAATGTGGGATAACCACAGTGAGGCTAGGAAACGGCGGGGGCACACCCACGTGGCGGTGACGGGTATGTAAGGTTGTTAAGACCCATATTTTCAGCATAGTTGTCATCCACAGACCCCTATTTTGAACTGTTAGTCCACATGTATCTCCAATTATTTTGAACATTTTACCACGTCACCCACAGATTTTTTTTTTAATAGCAAAAAAAAAATTTTGCCAACCGAAACCACCTGTTTTTTTTTTTTTGAAAATTTGGGCTGCCTCTCACCACCAAAGACCCAATGGGTGCATAACCTCTGGCGCGGGGAATGCCCCCGTGTTTGTAAGCGCCAGCCTTAACTTGCACCATATCCATTCATATGGTGAGGCCTCTCGGGGGCTAGCACTACACTATGCGTTATTTTTTAGCAAAACCAACCTCACGAAATAATCTCGTAGTCACCGGCAATGTTTATGAGTGATGATTGCTATCATAATTAAATAATTTTGTAGTCAGGCCCCTAGCCAGGATTTTTTTTGTGGTGTGGATTGCCAGAAGTGGACCTTTCGCGAAGGGGAAAACCCCCCATTTCGGCTTGGCTCTTTGCGCTCGCCGGTTTTTTCCACCGTGTGGGGAGGGGGGATGGGGTTGGAATGAAATGAAAGGACATCGGCGTTGGCAAACAAAAGAGTATAATAATAGTGCGTACTGTTTATTCATTCATATATCATTGCACACACCCTTACAACCAACATCTTTTAGATGGGGGGGGGGCGCATCGCAACCCCTGGCTACGGCCCTGATTTGTATAAGCAGTAATAGTATAAACTATGGATTCAGGTATAACAAACAACGCCTGTCTGCCAATCGGCGTAACACAACACTTCATTATGTGTTATACTGGCGCAATGTAATAAACTTGCCGCATTATTAATAATATTTAACTACTTATGTGGCCAATTTTAGTACATTACCTGTAATTTTACACAACCACTCAACATTTATTACTTACGCGTCATCACGTTTTTTACGCGAAATGATTGTGTTATGTTATTTTCGTGTAATGTAATAATCGACGCGTATGTCATAAATTCTGCCGTGTAAAGTAATAAAACGTGTGTGGTGCATGTAATAAAATTCCAGCATAATGTAATAATATTTTATTATCTTACGTCGGCACTTTTTATTACAATACCTGTTTCTTACACAACAGGGCAAAATTTAATTACATTACGCGTCACTTTGTTACCTAATTATGTGTTATGTTATTTTCTGTGTAATGTATAATCGCGCGTAATGTAATAATTTCTTTCTGCCGTGTAATGTACTAAAACGGGTAATTATAAATTTCCTCGTAATGTACTAAATATTTTATATATTACGCACAATTTTTATTCCGAAAATAATAGGACCCGCTATAGTCCAAAATTTAAGAAGGTCCCCTCGCTTACACAAATATGTGTCCCTCTTTGCAGACCTTTGCACATTGGGTACCGTGGGCCTTTCCATATTCGGACAGTGGACCTTGTTAATAAAATACTCGGATAGCCGACGGTTATATTCGGATATATAGCAAACCCACTGGCGTAACCAGAACTTTGCAAAGGGGGGGGGGGCAGAAGGGGTGGGCCGGGCTGTTTCTGCGGGGGTGAATTTGGGTCCTTCTCCATAGACACATGTACAAACGGTCAGTTCAATTGGGGGCTGGCGGGGGGGGGGGTTCAGCTTCTGAGCAGGGGGCTCATGCCCTCTGGTTATTTTTCGGTTCCCTATTTCAGCCCTTTCCCACCTTGCCCCAACACCCCCACCGGTTGGTACGTCACTGCTAGGCCTAAAATTAATCACCAGGGTAAATTGGTGCCATGCCGTCCCCAACCATTGCACACAGTAAACCCACCGCTGGAGATTAACGGTGCTTCTTGATTTCAACACCTTCTGTTTTAATCCAGTGATCATTAGATATCCTGAGAAAAGCTTTTCTCTCAAAATTTGAGCTGAACCCGATCTTGCGGTTTTTGGGTTTATGAGCATTGCTCGTTTCCCACGTCCCATAGGCTACTGTGCTGTAATTTCTGTCCGTTTACGGACAGAAAATACAAAATTGTGAATTTCTTACGGATACAACCTATTTTGCACGTAAGATAGGGCACACGTGGATTATAATGGTAACTGTTAAGATGAATTTAAATGTCAATTGTTTTAGGTAAGTTGGAGGGACAAGGTTGTGGACACGAAATGGCCCTTAATATTTAAAAGATAGGTTAAGACATCATGCGCTATGTTTCAGAACCTTAGCTAGGTCAAGGCAAAGAGCTGGGAAAAGACATTAGCAGTTTTAAGTCAATGCGATGCGGGCTAGTTTATCATGGTACCGTTGTCCCTTTCCCATCCCAGACATAGCCATCCCTTAGTGAACATTAAAATCAAGGTGTTGATAAATAAGGCACCCCAACGGACTCAGGGGCGGTGATCATGGTGATTCCTTTTAAACCAAGAATGGACCTAAGTTACACCAGAGCCGAAGACCTCCACTAAGATTAGTCAAGAATACATTTGAATCAATACTGACGGACAGACAAACGGACGAACGACGACACCACACTGCGCGCGCAGACCCACGGACACACCAACACACCCACACACACACACACACACCCCATACACAAGCATACCCTCTCTCACACACACACGTTGCAAACATATCAGGGTCACTAGGCCTGCTATGTCAAACTAATACAAACAAATGCCAGGTTTATTACATAAAACGAGTTAATTTTTATTACAATTACGCGTCAATTTTTTTTTTTTATTACATTACAACAAAATTTTTATTACATTACGCGTCAATTTTTTTTATTACATATCGCGTCCATTTTTATACATTACGGTTTTATTACATACACGTCAACATTATTACATTACGTCGGTTAATTTTCATACACGAAATTATTACATAACACGTTGTAACACTTCCCCTTAATTTTGACAATAATGAAACAAGTGTTCGGAAGTTTTGGAAACCCACTCTTTGTCAATTCCGTCCGTCGCATATAACTGTGTTCCATAGCAACATGCTTGAACTTGACCACTTGATTTTTTTTCATATGAAGTATACAATTACTTATTCAATCATGTACTTATTATGCCTAGTTCAGTAGGGGAATAATACAAACAAAAATAACCTCAATTCCTACGTCGTCGAAACGGAGGTTTTAATTGGCCCATATGCCCTGTGCTGCTCATGAGTGGAGTATGCTTGCCCTGCATGCGAGGGGTCAGCCCGAAGCTGACCCGTCGTTGGTCCTCCTGCCGTCTTGTCGAGGGTGTCTTCGTCAAGCTCCAGCAGACACTTATACATGCCGCAGCGAGCATGCAAGAATAGCTGCCAAGTATCTGTGAATGGAGCGCCCTGTTTTGGGACAGAGGCCTGCTGCTGACCGCCTGGTCCGGGTAAGTTTCTTAGGCAAGTCCTGATCCTTAAATAGTCCCCTCTAATGAAAAAAAAAAAAAAAAAGTTTGTTTTTTTGTTTTTTGGGAATTTGGTTGGGAAAAGAAAACTTGCTGTAACCAAGTGGCATCATTGGTATGGAGCCTGGTGAGCGTCTTCGCCTGGGGGCTGGCTTCTCGTGGGGTGAGTGACGGTGTCTCAGCTGATTGATCCAGAATCGGTTTCCTTGCAGAATTGAGTCTAGCCTGAAGCAGATCAGGACACTGGTGCATCTCTTTGTTTGGACCCAATGTTGTCAACAATGCACAGACAAGGACCTTACAGAATCAGTGAAGCGCCCAAGACATTGTACCCACCTCAGGCTAGATCACAGTTGAGAACCACTGTGTTTGGGTACATAAGAATAATTTCCAATTTTAATAATCCTTGGTATTGTTCAATATGCGACTTGGCTTTTAAGCAATGCTTGTTTTCCTTGTTATACGATCTTAAATGCAGCTCCTTTGATTCAGAAATTGTCTTCTCTTTCCTCCTCTCTTCTTGAGTCCTGTCTAATTGTCTTCTTCTGTCTCAGATTATTCTTCCTCTGCTATTATGTCAGACAACTCTTGTGGCATCAACTCTCCAGAAGGCCACTCGATCTAGTGCACCATCATTAACTTCCAACCATGATCATCGTGGAGGAATTTCTGGCTCTGCCACAACTGCCTGGTACCAATCCAGGCTTGATCATTGGCTCTCTTGATGTGCATCCTCAACAAATCTCCAACGAGTGCTCTGGCACATCAGTCGATCTTCCAAGGCTTAGAAGGCTCGTTTACTTGTCACTTTCCACTAACCCTCGGCTACCTGATCATTTTTTGTAACAAACTCCCAACCCCCCCTGTGATTTTCGTTATAATTACTGAACATCCGATTTCCTGTAAATTTGGTGGCCACATGGGTAAGCTTAGAGTTTCTTCTTTTCCATGATTCAAAATAAGTGCCAACGTCCCCATTATGACATCACTTACGTCATATGTTGAGGAAGTATGAAAATTCATGTACTGCATAAGGGGTGGAAAATTGATATTCGCAATTTTAGCGACTCAAAACTTATTATACCACTAAAATGCGCTCATTTTATAAAACTAGTCCTTTTCCCTCAAGTAGACGCCAAAAACCGCATGAAAATTGGATATTCCTAACATTTTTTTTGGCGAAAAATTGAATTTTCCCCTTATGTATGTCTTGAAAATTGACAATTTTGCTACATGCGAATTTCTGAGTCATGGTGACGTAATTCTAGGCATGTTGGTACTCATTTTGGTATCAATGGAAGAGGAGACCATAGGCTATCTCATTGTAGCAAAATCAAGTGGCTGTGATGTTTCTTTCTGTGTTGTGCTAGGCATGTTGGTACGTCTCTTCCCGAAGGGGGGTGGTTGCATTTTGGCAGCCATTTTGAAAAAGCGCCCTCACCGTTAAACCTAACCCAGGATGGGAATTTTTGCAGACAACCTGAATTCAGTTGCTATGGTATAAGCTTCACAAAAATGGTTTTTCTCCAAAATCCCCGGGGGTGCTAGGGGGGGGGTCATGGTAGCCTGTAGTCTATATTAGTGTCTTTAATAATTCCCTAAAACACTTTCAGTTGAGAGTCTAAGTAGGTAAACATAAAGCCACATTGTTTCTTCATGATGCTAGACAGGTTCATATTCGACCTTGGTTTTACGTGCCAGAAAGTGAAAAAATGTTGAGGGCTTTAACAATGACAAAAGCATGTTTTCTAGGTTACAATTTTGTGTAAGAAGCCAAATCTGAAGTCAAAAATAACAAATTCCGAGATAACGCATTTGGGGTATTGTGCAATGCCAAGTCCCATAGGAACCTATGGTATTTTGCTGATAATTTGCCTCTTGCTTTGATAAAAAAAATCTCAAATATTTGGCAGTTTGATTTTCTTGTGGGAATATGTCTTGTGCATATTCGATTACTTTTCAACAATGTCACCCTTTGTGTTTTTTTTTTTTTTTTTTTTTTTTAATTTTTTAGTTAAAATTTGGATTCCGCAAGTTAGTTAAACCAAAGTTTTTAAAATCCGCGTTTTGTCCCCGCTAACGGGGTGGGCGGATACACCTCACCCTCAGCATTACTGCTGTGAGAGGATTTATGGAGCAAAAGAATCAAAAAAAATTCGCAAATTTTTAGACAGGGTGAAAAAGTTAAATACATAACTAAGGTAGTGATTTGCATTGGTATATCGTTAATTTTCAAAGCCTATAGCGCTTTTAGTTTTCTTTCTTCCGTAGTTTTATTAGTTTTCTCGTATTTTTCCTCTCTCCCAAACTATATGACTGTGTTTGCTCATTATAAATATTTCGTTCGGGCACCTCGAATCTGGTTCCGCTCTTTCACATTCCAACAGCAAAATAGTGCCTATATGGTTCAATGTAAAACATCTTTGGGACAGTAGCATATTAAATTTATTGCCTTAAATTGGTTTATAGGTGAATACTAAAATCCGGATGTGGTGGTATAGACAACTGCCAAGGCAGTACAGAACGAAGCCTAACAATTTCAGATTCTTCCCTGTTTAGCTTTATAGGGAATGTCCAAATGTGTCCTGAACTAGTTTCAAGAAAGCAATCTTCATCCAGTATTCCTTCATTATAAGCTTAAGATTGTTGATTGGTTTAAAATCTATCACATGATTTGAAATGTTTCATCCACTATTTGGCAAATGAAGTGAAACCAGGTACTGTTTACATCCATAAATCTACCTCTATAAGCAGTAAATAGTATGGTATACTCCATGATTGTGGAGCATGCTCCTCACATATGCGCGTAAGCACTGCTGAGAAACATCATGTGTTGCGATGTCAGTGTTGTCTAAAAAGCGACCTTAAGTTTTTCAAAGCATTTTACAGCTGAAAATTTCTATAGATGAGAATTAAAAGGAATATACTGCCTTTATTTGAGTCTGCTGGTGTTATGGCCCTCAGTAAAATTCACTCTAACAATCATGCCCTAGTTTTAACCATGGCATTTTATTTTTCTGGGGATACAGTACATTTACAGGTAATTGACGTACCTCATTACTTTGTCTACAGAAACAATCCTCTGCCAAACTGAAAGATAATAGTGGTGGTGATTGCCCTGCTAAAGATGGTGTGAAGCTCAGAGGGGGAATCCATTGCAAAAGATATAATTCAACCCCAAGTCCAGAATGTTCTTGATTTTTCATCTGTAACTCTCCACATTTTCACTACCTTCAAAAGATTACCTCTCTACACCACTGGGCTAAACCTGGACTAAATGATCTGACTCACTACCAATGATATTGTGGCATCTGTACCTCACCTGGAGAAGCTTTCCATGATTGGCAAGGACTTGGAGAATTCCCTGAAACAATTGGAAAGCTTTCCAAGTTGCAGAGATTTCGCATCTGAAAATATGCTACTTTTCTACCATTTTCTTTAAGGATTTGAAGCATTCAAAAACTAGATTGGTTGGTATAAATGGACAGAGCGTTCCCTGAATTTTTTTTTTTTTTGGATGTTTAGAGAAATTGCAGAATTGATATTTAAGAAATGCTCTCCATCATTTGCCAGAACTCATTTGGATCTCTTCAAAGTCTGGAAGTTTTTGAACAAGTGGAAATGAAATTAAAATCACTGCCCAAGAGTTTTGGCAGCTCAAAATTTAAGGGTCTTGAATCTGATAATAATTATCTAGTACCTGCCAGACTCCTTTGGAAATTTGCCTAATTTAAGGTGGGTAGATCTGCTCAACTGCATTGGATAAGCTGCCTGATTATCTAACCTGCCAAACTGGAAGATCTACTTTGATTGGAATGAGGTGAAGTCAATTCCAGATTGGATTAGCATATGCCAAATATAACTGAGTTGTCATTCAGAGACAACCAACTTGTAGATAAACCTTTTACAGAACAGTTTGGATCTGTAAGCATCCATCTGAAATCCTTTGACATCTCTGGGAATTTTATCAAGTCCCTGCCAAGCTCTTTGGGGAATCTGAAGCAGCTAGAGACACTTCACATGGGAAGTGTGATTGGAGAGCTTGAGCGTCGGAATTTCCAGAATGGCAACTGGATCCCACACTTACCCGATTCATTTGGTAACCTCCAGAATTTGAAGGAGCTTCGTGCTGATGAGAATCAACTCTCAGAACTGCCAGAGAATTTCGGTCAGTTGGGGTGCTTGGAATTCTTAGATTTGGGGCAGAATATGCTGCAGAAGCTGCCCACCTCTTTCTCTCAGCTGGTATCTTTGAAGGTGTGCAAGCTTTCCAAGAACCACTTGCATTCTCTCCCCGAGGATATAGGCAATTTGAAGAACCTTGAAGATCTCAGACTGGACTCCAACCAGGTAAGAGAATTAGATAATTCTGGTGTCACTGTATATTTAAGTCACAAACATTAATTGCTAGTACCACAATTCTCTGGGTATGAGCCCATACTTGTGCAAAAGCCCACCCATATTTTTTTATTTGTTTTATGTTCAAACCACCCCATATAGTTTTGAATGTCCAGCTGATTTAGATATTTAATGGGGCAGTCCAACTGATTAGAAATTTAAAGGGGCATTTGTGATCCACAACCTCATCCTGGAAAGAACCGCCCCCAATTTTTGTTGAACCCATTTTTTCTTCTATATTTGGAATGCTTACCAATCAGATCACACCTGAAGTGAGTAAACCGAATACGCCGCCTTTCGAAACAAGGTTTGCGTTTTTCTTCTATACTTATTTATCCAATAAACCATCAGAAAACATTCTGATATGTGGTCTACAGCTGATTCAGTGCAATTTGAGAGAAATTTTTATCCTCAAAAAAATCTGTCACTTTAAGTCAAAATGGTTGAGATTTTTTAAGTGGCAGAAAATAAAATAGCGATGACTTCCAAAATGCAATGCATTATCAAAATTTGTTATTTTTATAAAAGATAAATTCACAAACTAGTGTACCCATCAGAAAAGTTTAAACCACTCCTGTAACAAATGTTGAAATAACAAACTTTACAATCCACAGAAGATTTCTGATGTTAATTTTAGGTTTTAGGCAGAAATGTTCCTATATGACCTGCATTTTTAGGCCTTAATGTAATATGGCCAGGTAGCCAGTCTTCGTCTATCTACATGTATAGCACATCTGAGTAATACATTACTTGTTTCTTTTAACAGATACCAGTACTCCCCAAGTCTGTAGAAAATCTCAAGGAACTCACAACCCTAGATCTCTTTGACAATCGCCTAAAAGCAATCCCAGATTGCCTGGAGAAACTCAAGAAGATTAGTCGCCTGGATCTAGATGAGGTATTTGTTGAGGGGGATTTTAAACAAAAAAGTAGAAGCTAATAGAACTCTAGGGTATAACATAGATAACATTGCATACTTGTACATTATATGTTAGGCTTAAGCCACGTGTGTACATCATGTGTGGTTAAAGGTGCAACGAGAGATTTTAAGGCACCCAAATATTGTGTCATATTAGTCATTTCATATAGATAAGACACTCAATTTCTTACCTTTTATTTGGTTACAGAAATGTCTTAAAAGCGAGAAAAAGGGTGATTTTGATTGGCTTATATTTCAATATAAAACATAGCCTGAATTTCGTATTTGTTCCTATACAAAATTAGAAATTTCACAATTTTTGTACTAGAGAAACATTTCTCAGCTTAATCCTTTCAGATGGGGATATTTTTGACGGAAAGCTTTACATCAGGGCAATTCGAATCAGTTAGATTTTTTAGGGACACCTGATATGTGAAATATGTCGTTGCACCATTAAATGCTGCCTATATTATTTGTATGTAATAAATTTAGGGATGATATACAAGTAAACTATACCTGATGCTTAAACAATTAGTTAGTTAGGGGATGGCCGGATACACCTCACACTCAGCAATACTGCTGTGTAAAGATTTATTGGAGCAAAAAGATAATTGACCGGATGCCCTTCCTGACGCCAATCCACAGTTTTCGGCGGTGGGCCTAGCCTTTGGGCAACTATGCCCCCCATACAAGGCAGCATGTGCTTGATGGCCGCCAAGCTCTCCAGAGTTGACGCCCTTGTAGGTAGATCTTCTTTTTCATTCTACCAGGGTAACCAGCTACCCTCCTCATCAGATTTCAGGAAATCGATGGGGGTGCCGGTTTAGCTGCTGACAATATGAAAAAGCTAGTGTATGGGGAAAAGTTCAGTTTGGCCTCATAATGTAGACTATGGAATGATTATGAATTAAGAAAAGGAAATGCCAGCAGTGTTTACCTAGGTGACTGGAATAGAACTCTTAAGATTTTTTTTTTTTTATTAAAGTGCTGGTACTGTTTGTGTTTATGCTCTCAGAATGACTTTGATCTTCCATACTATAACGTTCCACATCTGACCCAGAATAACAAATACCCGACCAGGAATCCCCAGAAATCCAATAACTGGAGGGGCAAGGTGAGAGTGGATAACGTAATGAAGGACGATTTCCCAAAGGTGAGTCAGTGATGGTATGGATTATCACTAAGTGTCATGTCATGTGGTTGGGAGTGTGCAGGTTAATGATATTGTTGTAGACTTGTACTCGTAAGAAGTATTTGCCTTTAGTTAGGAAAAATTGGGAGTACTCTACATGTTGTACATGAGACCAAATATAATTCAAGAGATATGTCACAAGCAGATGAAATGGTTCCCTAAATGAGACCCATTCAACCCCACGACATGGGCTAAACTGTGAAATACAGATTGATATTACCAGAAGTGATGAGTCACTATCGCTGACAAGAATAACTTTCATGTACATGGTTAATTTGCTGTTATTACAATCATGCACAGGCATGCAAATATGACTTTTGGATGTGACATCTTGTTGATAACATTCTCCAGGTTGCTCTAACATGTATTCTTGCGGAGGTGAAAAATTCAATGAGGCGCAGGGACTTATGTTAATCATGTTATTGTGAGGAATGTTAAGGCCTGAAATACACTATAGTGCATTTCCATACATGAATGAAATTGTATTTAGTGGCAGGTGAGTGAGTTATATGACCGGAGTGTCCTCCAAGATAATCCGGTGTGGCACGTGTATGTGAATTCTTTCATTTTCCCTCTCCGACTTAATTGAATAGGTCCAAAACTCCAGGGGGGACGAACGTATCAACGCGAATAGCCTATAAGTGAACTCACTCCACTATTGTCACACATCTGCTTTTGTCTGAGTTATTGTGGCTGTATAATGTGAACATAGAGTCAATGTGGAGTCATACCAAGGTATGAACACACATCTGTAATTTGAATGGGCCTAAACTTCCTTGGACCCAAAGCCGGGGGGCACACCCATCTTGGAGGTGACGTGTATGTAAGGCTGTTAAGACCCCCATTTCAGCATCGCTCTCACCCAAAGACCTCATTTTTTTTTTAAATGTCACCCAAAGACCCCATATTTTGTTAAAATTTTACCACTGTCACCCAAAAACCCATATATTGGGGGAAATTTTGAAAATTTTCACCCCAAAACCCCTATTTTGGGTGAAATTTTTGCAAAATTTTCTAGAAAGACCCCAGAAAATTTGCCATCAAAAAAAACCCCTCTTTTGTGGCATTTTGACTGTCACTCACCCAAAGACCCCTATTTTTTTGGAGTCATCTGTCACCAAATGCCCCTGGGTTTGGAAGTGTGAGCCTTATACACCCATATCCATTTCATATGTGATTGCCCCCCGGGACCCAAAGCAAGTGTTTCAACAGCATTTAAACTCAGCTAAAACCACAAACCATAAAAGAGTTGTAAGTGACAGCTCTGCTCGTAAGATACCCTGTCTGAGATTGGAAGCAAAATAATATTGTGATACCCTAAATGAGACCTACAGACAAAGGTTAACTTAATAGCCTTATTATTTCAAGTCCAGGGACCACGGCTGGTCTCAGGGATTTTTAA
The DNA here is from genome assembly GCA_023653785.1 of Ophioderma brevispina. NCBI lineage: Eukaryota > Metazoa > Echinodermata > Ophiuroidea > Amphilepidida > Ophiodermatidae > Ophioderma > Ophioderma brevispina. The sequence goes on from JAMKCH010008333.1 coordinate 14,897, forward strand.
CTTGCTCAGTATAGGATCCATATCTTTTTGAAAACCACATGAATTTCTTTTTTAACTGATCCATCTTATTTTCCATATGCACTACAGTTTCTAAACAATACAGATCCAAGTTCAACCACAGTGGTAAGCAAGACTCTGTTACAGGCCATGCAGAACAGCAGATCCATCTGGGAATCACACGAGGGCAGCACACTGCCTCGACAGCGACCAACAGCAGCCGCAGGCAGGACCCAAACTAATGGTTTGAACACATCTGATGAAAATACAACTCCAGAGTGCAGACTGTCGGAATTAACAGAGAAATTGGATTCAGCTGTTATTGACGGTGAAGAAGAGAAGGATGATGAGAAGAGTGAAGCTGGCAGGAGAAATAGAGGCCAGTGTCAGTTTCATTATACCAGTAGTGAAGGTTTGTACATTGCAGATGTCCAGATAGCTTTCATATATAGTAGTAGTAAAGCCAAAGTTTTAAATCCGGTTTTGTCCCCGCTAAATGGGGGTGGCCGGATTCACCTCACACACACAGCTGTGTGAGGATTTATTGGACAAAAAAGATAATTGATCGGATGCCCTTCCTGACGCCAATCCACAGTTTTTGGTGGTGGGCCTAGCCTTTGGCAACCACACCCAGCATGCAAGGCAGCATGTGCTGGATGGCCGATATTAGCTCTCCAGAGCCGACACTTTTGTAGGTAGATCTTCTTTTTAGTTCTACCAGAGTAACCAGCTACCCCTTCATCGTATTTCCTTCGAAACCTGATGGGGTGACGGTTTATCCGCCAACAACCCGGCCCTGTGACAGGCAGTACTGGTTACCAGGATACCAATAGCAGGCCCCAAAAAGAAAACCTGACATGATGTGAATCTTTGCATTCAGTCTTTAAACACTTCAGTGACTGTACATCAAACGTTCCCAATGCAAGGTTGAGAAATGGTAATGTCTTTTCCAGTTTGCCAAAGTGTACCAAAACTGATAGGGAGAAGGGGATGGAGGGTCACTTGCATATGTCTCTTCTGATTTCCCAAATGCCGCACCTCTGATTCATAGGTCTGAAAATTCTGACTTGGGTTGGGGCCTTGGTGACTCCAGTGTTTGAAAAACTTTTATCCAAGATTGTTTGTGATTGATTCTTAGTACTGCTGGGTATTTCCTCATTTTGTTTTCAATCAAGATAAAAGTACCCCTTTTTGACTGTTGACCTCTTTCCCAAGAGCATCCCTAGTAGGCCACTACCTATAAATGGTAGTGGTAAGTTGCATAAAATTTTAGTTCATTACTTCAAAAGAATGATTGAGCAAGTAATTTAATAACCCCATAATGACTTGGTAACCTTCTTGAAGACCCTGAGAAGACTCCCATACAAGAGAGAGAAAGTCAAAATCCCGTTTACAACTAACGAGAAATTTAAATTAACTTCTCTGGGTGCAAATAACATCCTATGCACACAGCAGAGTTTTGCAGGGTGTTGTAATATATTATTATATCCCTCGGAAATATATTAATGTTCAGTGATTGGCTAAAAGTGCGTAACATACCACTATTAACTATGTGCGAGAAAAGAATGAGAAAGAGAGAGAGATCACAGGGAAATAGATGCCTATTTTCCCTAGGCCGAAATAGGCGCCTAATTATCTAGAATCAATACCCCGTGTCATCAGTTCCTTTATCGGTCTTTCGCTGTGGTCCAATACGACTCGTCTAGACTGTTGACGTTATGTATGAGAGTGCACATACTCTTATTGTATTCTCAACGTATGGTACGTTCGTATGAGTTATTGCCTAAAGGAACTTTGACGTTATTTGGTTAACGGCTATTCGTAGACAACCTCAGCAACAACATGGCTGCGCCCAGTTGCAATAACACCGCTGGGAAACCTTCTTGAGGGAGGATTATGTGAGAATACAAAAAAAAAATAATACGTATGTTCTGTCAGTGTTCGAGATTGTGTAAAACACGGTGATTCCCGCGGTGATTTTTATTTAATGCAATGGAATGGACAACGCTGATTGATATCAACGCTGCATCACTGCATGACTGTCATGCTGTGCACGGAAACAGAAAGCTGAAGCTATACATGCTATCATATGCAGTAAAATTCCGGGAGTAAATGGAAAACGACTTCAGCGTCATTATTTACCGAAAAAAGGTGTTGATACGTAAGTGGGGCGGATTTTCCTCTGCCTAAAGGCAGTTCAATGTTTTTTTTCCAAGCTTGGCCTAGCCTAGTAGCCTAGCCCTTATAGCTACCTAGCCTACATAACAGAGATAAGTACAGTACAGCTAGACCAGGCCTATTTTTTGTAAGTAGGACTCAGGCTCAGTTTCACTTTTAAAACCAATAATTGAACACAAAATATATCCATGGAAGGATATAAAACAAATATTTAATGATTTAGTTCGGATCTTGTGGAATTATTGTCCCCCGGTTGAACTGGAGGGTGGGGTACTAAAATAGTACACCCGCACCAGTTGCACCTCTGGGGGCCAATAGATTCACACAAGATCCCTCATGATCCATTAAATATTTGTATATTATATCTTCCGTGGTCAAGTGACTTTAAAGACAATTGAAGTAAAAGGCTACTATACGGAATGTTTTTGTTCATTTAACAGCTGAAACAGAATCAGAGTGTGCAAGCGTCTATGTCAGTGGCATTAAGTTATTGATGGAAGCACAAGAGGTTCCAGTGTGATGGCAGCGTTCCAGCCCTGTTGCCAGTAGACCCATTAAGTGATGCCAGCCCTGAGGATTGGATGCAGAAACTGAAGCATCACCACCCATATGGTAATGAATACTGAGTTTTATTAAATGATGTGACTGATGATGAAATTTGCAGTCATTAATTAAAGCATTATCTGGACATGTGCTTTCAAATACAGCTTGACAAATGTGGGGAATAAAGGTATGATTTTGGGAAACCTGGTACTCTCTTTAGGGACAAATTTGCAGCAGGGCGATACCATTATTTTAAGGGAAGACCGACCTCGTTCGTCCACGGCAAAAATAATGGTGTCGTCGGGTTCAAAATCATACCTTTATTCTCACTCGTAACAGCTCTTAATTAAGGTCATCTGGAAACCAATTTTGAATCCTTTAGCTTAAAGGGGCAACAAGAGGTTTTTGAGGCACCCAGATATTGTGTCATAATAGTAATGTCATATAGGAATGACACTTAATAGATCGCCAGAAATGTCTTAAAAGTAGAAACAAATGTTGGGATGATGTGGTCTGACTTGGAATTTTCAAGATACAAAATAGGTTGAATGTTGTATTTGCTTCTATACTAATACTATATTTTTAATTAAAATTTCACAATTTGTATACCAAAGAAACATCTCAGCTTAATCATTTCAGATGGGATATTTTTTAGGGAAAGCTTTAATCAGGGCAAAAATCGAAACTTATATTTGTAGGGCACCTGTTATTTGAAAAATCTCTCGTTGCACCTTTAAATACAACGAGAAAGGCTGCCACCACCCAGTGACAAAAATCAAACAACCCATTGAACGCAACGATGCGCAACGTTGGCAGGCGCATGCAAAGTTAAAAGACGGTTTATTAGGACATCGCGCTTGAAACTCCAATAACGTCAATACGTAGCACATACTACCTGGGTTCACATTGTTGATTTGAACCCGGCATCAGCCAATGAATTTTTTTACATTTTCACAGATCTGTTTTAAGAAATGAATAAAAAAGGTGCCTGCTGTAGTACATGATGAAGAGACTGGGTGCGGACACGGGAGTTCCAAGGTACATCTCTGCAATCTTGGAAATTTCCAAATATGGGAATGAATTATCCACTTTGCAAAATATAGTTCTCATGGCACGGTTTGAAATCTATGGTTAAAGTGTATTGGTGATTCAGCACCACCTGTTTTATTCACTTTCATTAGATATCTGAGAAAAGCTTATTCCCAAACTTCCAGTTGATTCCGATGTTGCGGTATTGTTGTGAGCAAGTGCTGCTTCCCACGGTCATCATAGGCCACTGTGTTGTTCTTTCTGTCCGTTTACGGAGCGAAAATACAAAATTGCAAATTCTCACAGATACGACCGAAATTCCCCGAATTTGCACGGAAGATTAGGTACACGTTAGGATTAATACAGGCTAAGACTAATGGCTCAGATGATATAAAAAATCTCAATTTGTTTGAGGTTGGGGTAAGTCGGGGGAGGGGGACAAAGGTTGTGTAGATCACGAAATGGCCTTTTAAATAGTTAGTGTAGATAGTGCTTAAAAATATATTACAGCCTGTAATTAACATATATATTTTCTTTTAAAAATAATTTAGAAAATCATAATTATTTGTAATGAAATGAAAATGACTACACTTTTAGAAGGGTGGGCTATGATGATTGATTCTAGCAGAATCTGGACGATGGAACGCCTCAGTGCAAGCGAGGATCAGTAAATGATAAACCCGAGAAGAAAGTAACTCGACAAATATTATAGAAGGTCGTCGGACACACGGCAAGCACAGAATTAACTAAAGGCAAAGACTGTATGTATCTTTAAGTACCGGATCCACACTCGGAACAGATTGTGCAAATATTTGCCATTGAGAATCTAGGTTTTGCAGTGGATAAATCATGTCAATATTTGTACATTTCTCAGGCTGCTTGTATGTTGAGAAATAAGTTAAAAAAAGGCATTAGCTAAAAAAATTGGTTCCGATGTCTGCCCAGTTTTACCAAGTAGAACAAATTTTGATATCAGATGAAGGCCGTATGGTTTATAGACCCACGAGTACTCGTGGGGTCTTACTACTGGGGTTTTTTTGAAGCCACTGGTTTGTTAATCTGCGGTGTTTTCTTATATGTTTTCGTCTTGAAAGTTTGATGGTATTGGATGAAGTGGGAAAAATAATGCAGCGTTTTCTTTTGGTGGACAATAAGGTGGTGAATGAATGAAGCCAAGTTTAGGTCTATTCCTAAAACAAACAACATTGGTTGTTTTGAAGTTGGTTCGTGAGTTCTACCAGCTCCTTTGGATGTGGGCAGGTTGTAAAGGGCTATGAAAACAGTTTCGGATAGCCAAAGTCAATCACTGTAAGCCTCTGGCAAGCTTCCCTTTCACTTGTCTTACATGTAGCTTGATGTATACCTTAGTTATGCCGTCAATCAGTGGGCTTGCAATTGTGTTTGTTTACTGAATAGGGTCACACCTTCAAGGAACATGTCAGATTGGCATTGCAATGTGCTAGTACATAGTTTTTTTACAAGAATATGGGGTAACATTCTGCACAGAGTAATTGAAAAGGTTTATATTTCTCGAATGTAAATTTGTGGTTTTTTCCATAAGGCCCGTGCATGCACCCAATCGAATTTGAACACTGTGACGCTCAATTAATTATCTGGTCCTGAAAGTCAGCATATATCCTCTACCCAGTAAAAACATGTCTTTCTCAATTTAAAAAGAAACGTCTGGAATTACTGATCCACTAACCTTTTCCTGTGTGGGTGCGTGAGTTTTGTGCGGTGTGGTGTGTGTGTGTGCGTGCGTGCATGTGTGGGGTGTTGTCTTGTGAATGTGTGTATATGTCTGTATGCTGTCTGTGGCCGTCCTCTCTGGCGGTTCATGTTGTAGGTTGCTCGCGTTTATGGGAATGTACTTTTGCATCATTTGAGAGAAAACACCTCAAATTGAATTAAAGGGCATATGCAATTTTCAAAAAAGTTATGGAGTTCATTGATGAGTTGGGTTTAGGGTGTTTTTACTGTTTTTTGGCGAGGTTTATTATGGATGAGTTTCATTGATGAGTTATGTTCTAGAGTTATTTTTGGTTAGTTAGAATGGAGTTCATCAACGAGTTAGGTTCCGAGTTTTGAGATATTTTTGGTTGATTTGGAAGTTCATAGATGAGTTATGTTTTAGAGTTTTTTGATTTTTTGGTGCGTTATAAATGGAGGCCATCATGAGTTTTAGGCATTATTTGTTAGTGACGTATGAATGAGTTCATGATGAATTCTTAGAGTTTTTTGGTGGAGGATTAGGAAATTGAGTAATTTTTGGTGAGTAGTTCATCGATGAGTTAGGTTAGAGTTTTTTGATATTGCTTTTGGTGAGTGATAAATGGAGGCCCATCAATTGAGTTTTTAGACCTAGTTGCAGGGGGTGTTTGCAACCACCCCTTTTTATTTTCAAACCACCCGTTTTATGAAAAACACCCTTTATACTGAACTCAATAAACCCACCCTTTTACTTTATGGGCGATGGGACACTTGGTGTGCAGTGGTTCTGAACCAGATCCATCATTTTTAGTAATATCGTTGGTCTTGAAAAAGTCATTAGCTTTTTCTTGATTGTATACACAAACACTTGATTTTTTTGTTCTCAGATTGATATAAAAAAATATGCAAACCAAACATAATTCCACAGCGAGGCGTTTGACTTTTATTAACCATCAAAAACCCACCCTTTTTTAGTTCTGGACCCACCCTTTTTTACAAAGTACTTTATACCAACGAAATTCAGTTATCCCACCCTTTTACCAAATTTTCAGAATGTTATAACCCACCTTCTAAAGCGTGGGTTACAACTATGTTAGAGTTATTTGTTTAGTGGAGGTATGAAGGAGTCATTGCTGATTCTGTTGTTAACGTAATTTGGGTGAGTTATGGATGAGTTCATCAACCTTGTTCAGAATTTTTAGGTTTTTTTTGGTGGGTTGAGGCAATCATTGATGAGTTATGTTTTTTGGGTTTGGTGAGTTATGGATGGAGTTCACAATCGATGAGTTGTGTTTAGAGTTCGCTGTTGGTGAGATATGGATAGAGTTAATTGATGAGTTATGGTTTTAGAGTATTGGTGGGGTCAGCGCACAAGCGGGTGCTGCTTGTTAATCTATTAAAAAGGCCATTCCTCCATTGTTTACCTTTTTTAAAGGGCAATTCATTAATCAATTTATCAATTCCTCCATTTACAAATTAAAGGGCAATTCAGGCCAGTTTCATGAACCAAGTAAAGGGCTATTCCTCCATGTGCCAAAGGGGCCATTCCATCATTTACCTTGGAAAGGGCAATGCAAATTTATTTAAAGTAAAGTTGCCATTCCTTCATTACCAGCGGAAAGGGACATTCCTCAAATTTACTAATTATTAAAGCCTTATTCCTCCAGTACCCAAATAACCGGTCATCCCTCAATTTACCAGTTAAAGGTGACCAGTACAATTAAAGGGGCATTAGATGATTTCTGAAAATGGTTAAGATTATAATTGGATTTAAAGAGGCAGTATGTAATTTTTCAAAAAAAAATTATGACAGGAAGGTATTTTTGCACCATTGAAGAAGACCACCTTCGCGGAGTTCATGTTGACCTCAAATACTTTGTGCTACACTACTTTTTCTATGTGCCAAAGCATATTTTATTTCATCTGAATCTTATTGTTCGTTTAAAAACCTGTCTTGCAAACCAATAAATTGTCATAGGTGTCTCATGCATTGCATCTCCAAGGATGCATTCAGTTCCAACCCCCCATTTACAAGGGGGTCTTATGCATCATTGATGCTCTCGTTCTCATTGTCTTCCTGAAAATTGGAGCAGTTCCAAACCATAAATATATAAACTAAAAGAATGCCATTTTAATGGTTTATCCATCAATATTAGCACAGTATTGAATAGGGCTTTGCAATATGCATTAGTGCTTCTACCATAAGAACTGCAAGATTGTTTCCCACACAGTACTCCATGGGGGGGGGGGGGGGGGGGGGGGGTGGGGGGGGGGGTAAAAAAATTAAGGGGGGGGGGGGGGGGGTGGGGGGGGGGGGGGGGTGGGGGTGGGCGGAGTATGTGCAAGTGCCAAGCTCTCATATTTCCAGTAGGAGAACGCAATAATAGACATAAATCGGAACAAGCACCTTTAATTTGGTGATACCAGAGATCATTTGTCATGAGTCTTGTTTTCCCACATGGTTTGGTCCTGGTCTGTTTTTGGATCACGGCAATGAATCCCTCCAAGTAGGTTTTCTTGGACCTGGGAAAAAAGAGAGTTGAAGTGTAACAGGCAGCCGCGAGGGCTTGTTGAGAGTCATGTGCGTCCGAACTTTTGAAAACGTGTGCATGGATGTATTGGCGGACCTTTAAAACCCTAGTCTGAAAACCCAGGGAGTGGGATGTGATACATAGAAAAGATCAACATAGCACAAAAAATCAAACCATCATGCCAGATCTTTTTTTTAGAGAGTAGAATAGCAAAATTAGTTATATGGTAGAATGGGCACAATCCCCTACTAGCCATGCAATTCATTTCCTCTTGGGTCGGAGAGGTAGCCATGCCATAATTTAAAGACTATTTCTTCTTTACCAATTATAAAGGGCTATTCGTCATTTACAAATAAACATGGTATTCCTTCATTAAACATTAAAGGGTGCTCAATCATTACAAATTGAAAGAGCGTTCTTTCATTTATGATTCAATTAAGGCCTAACGGGCCGTTGCTCTTTCAATGGACAGATATGAACTCAAGTTTACCAACATCCAGGCAGATGACACCAAATTCGTCTTTGAACACCCAGGCCCCAACTTGGATATATTCCTTCCGCGAGCATGCTGCAATCATTTAACCGCAACTGTGATTTTGAGACGAGGCTGGCCAGTTGATGATGCTTTTAATTGGTAACTGTCATGTGGGATGGTAGGAAAATGGGAAGAGAAGATTCAGTAGATTCCCCACCATGCATTGCTTTCCAATGGAGGTTTTTGTACAGGTACTGAGGTGAATAGTTAGTGATGAAACATAGCTAAAATTGACAGTTATTCATCACAAACTTTCTTTTAAGAGGTTTCATTCTAACGATTCACATGGCAACCTGTACAAAAAACTGCCAATGGAAAAGCAATGCATTGTGGGAAGCTTACTGATATTTTCTATGGAAATGGTAACATTATTAGCAGGCTAATGTCTTCAGCTTTTATAACTTAAATAGAATATTTAATAATTGTAACATGATGACACATAGGATGAGAGTTATTTTTGATATTAAAACCCATATAGGGATTTTCTGCATAAGGTAGACCTACACTGCCTCAATTTAGCTAAAAGTTGAGTTTGGTTGTATTGCGGTATTGCTGTGTAGCAAAGTCCACTTCTACACAGCTGTTGACTGTATGTTATTTTGGAACAGTTGTAAGCAGTGGCAACCCAATTTTGGCAACTGATATAAGTTGGGTCATGCAAGATTATAATGCCTCTGTAAAAAATATTAAATCCATTGTGAAACTCTTGGCTGGCTACGGGCTCTTTTTTAAAAAGGTTCATGATTGCAGTTACATCGCACTCTTTTGCCAATATCTATTATAGAGTATGTGTACAAGTAGATTTTCTTTTGAAAAAATCCATGTCTGCCAACAGCAACTTTTGAAAATTTGTACGGTACCGGGGGGAAATAAAAATCCAAATCAGTTGTCAAAAAACTGGTGCTCTTGATAATGTTGTTGTTATTCTAGAAGTAGAATTTCAAACAGCTATGTCTAGAGACAAAAACATAGTTTAAAAGAAAAACAAAAAATTTGGGGATTCTTTTTTGTTTGAAAAAAAGGACGTGGGAGGGGGAATAGCAACTATTTATATCTAGCACAGTCGGTAATGTCACAGAATCAATATTTATGTAACTATGTTCATTGTTGCACTAGGGTAGGTGTAGTTCAGAGATTAGGATAAGATTGCCGAACTAAGTGCTAGATTGGTGTTTTGATCAAAAGTTATAGTTAGGATAGAGTAAGAATTACAACTAGGGCTAGTTCACTTTTTTACTGATAACGATTGCATATAGTGTGCTCATAAAGGGCGCTTTGACAGGTTTTAAAGTGTGGTCCGTGAGGTAGCTCAAAGTACTAAATAGGTTTCTAAAGTTAACCAATTTCAACCCAAAAATGTGTCCTTCTACATTTCGCATGTTCGGGTCTTGATGTCAAAAAAATCCACAAAAACACAGGGTTGAAATTTTTTTTTTTAAATTTGATTTTCTCGCGAAAAACCTACATGCCTCCTTCATTTTTCTCTGCAGATTGTGGAAAGCAGGTATGCTCTTGCATGATTTTCTAGCTGTACGGGTATCATGGAAATATCCATGTCTTGAAATTTTCCATTAATCAAAATCCACTTACTTTTCCTCAACCTGTGTGTTGTCTGTACCGTGGGTATGTTTGTGCACGTGCATGTGCAAAGTATTGTAAATCTAAATTAGAGGATAAGAATTGACAATTTAACAAATCTATTTCCTAAAGTGCAATGTCAAAATTTTTATTACTATATAATAGGATAAGATTTATACTATAAAAAGTATATACCTCATATATAGATTCCTGTCATCTGATTGGTTTAAAAGTGGAGAGCATCATAAATTCAACTAGCTTCAGAAATGAACCAAAAAGAACTATGCCCCGGGAGAGCGGGCATCTCATTCCGGAAAATATGCCCGGGACACCCTCTTCCCAGGCATAGAGGATGCCGTAACGGACTATCCCATCCGTATTACGGAGTGTACATATGAAGCTGGTCTGATAAGAGATGAATACAGCGCAAACTCGCCGGGGTCACATTTCGTGTGGATCAGACGATTCGCTTTTGGGGAATTTTGTTAAATTACACACAAGTGCGTTGGTCCAGACGTCGGTTACGAACAACACCTAACAAGGGCAACGAAATGGCTGAATAACAGCCACGCTTTGAGTTTGTAGATGACGAAGTCTTAAATGATCATAGACGCAGCTGATATTGCTAATACCAACGGCAGGTAAAATACGCCGTGAAAATATTCAGGATTATTTGACAGCGGTGACGACCATCTTCAGGAGGTAAAGTTGACCTATTCGGAGTTCGATTGAATGGCTACGCATCTTGCGACAGGAAAATGGCACTTTGTATAGCAAAAAGGCAATGATGGCGATCCGTTTGGACTCCCACGGCACTTCCTCAACACAATGAAATTGATATAAAAAGGTCATGAAATTTGCTAATTCTTCAGAGTTTTCAAATGTTTCTCATACACCCCTGAACAGCAGGTAGGCGTGTAGGGTTTGTAAAGCACAAAAATCCATATCGCCAGAACTGGCCTTAATTCAAGAGTCACTGGATTTGAATGATCCCCAGGTCTACGTACAAGGTGTCCTGGATCTAACGCCTGTACTTTGCAACGTGGCAGGAAGACTTCCGAATAAAACCCCAGGAATGAGACCTTTTTAAAATGTTTACATGGAAGTGAAGAAGTGGAACTTTGGAATTTAACTTGTTACTGTTTCGCGTTTGCTGTTTATATTTTGATTTTTAACTGGAACACTTTAGAAGTTGGATCCTGGAGAACTATCGGTAGTTACACAAATTGTTGTTACTTAACCTATGGCCCACACAGCTTAGGTCCTATGTTACAGACTCTTGGCTTGGAAGGTTCTTTAACCAATCATATGACAGATCTATAGTTCGGTATAGAAACAATATTAACTTCTGTTTTATTTCGGGAAAATGGTTGAAACATAGGCCCTCGGGTGGATCTCGAACCATAACCTATGCCCCGCGGCTTTACTCCTTGGGGCATAGTATGGTTTCGAGATCCCTTGGTCCTATGTTTCACCATGCCCCTCAAGCATCAATATGGGTATACTATTATGTGCCATATTTCTATTGTCAATAAATAAAGGCACAGCTGAAGGCGGGTAAAGAATTTGCCTTTGAATGCTTCATCATTTATGTCTGGTTTTATCAGACCATCTGACATATTAGACATTTTTAGCTATTTAGTGTTTTTCAGCTACTACGACCATCCTAAAGTCAGTGGACTTTAGATAATAATTTCCTATGATGCTACACTCTTGCTAAATAAGACCAAAATTGGACAGATGAATTTAATAGGTTCATACCTAATTGTAGCCTTAAATGAAATGAGTAGCAACTGTTTTTCATAGTTCATAGCCTTTTATTTTCAAAAAGAGAGGTTAATAATATGGAAGTTGCCTTTGAATGCAGTTGTAATTCACTTTATGGGGAAAATATTTTCTGATTTGGAATATACCATTGAACAACTAGTAATAATTGGTTTTGGAGGACATTCCATTTCTTCACGACTGTACGCAGGAAAATAGGATGCCAAACTTAGTAATTTATACGTCAGGTTGTTAGTACTATTTTTTCAACCACCTTATTTTTTTTTGTGCATAATTTGAATTAAAATTATTAATTGATGCAAGTGAATCTCACTTCCGGGTGTTCTAAGATGCATTTCTGGGGGAAGGGAAGGATGAAGGGCATAGGTTCGTTCACACTGAGTTCCCATTGGTGTACATGAGAAACACTCACGAGGTGGAGATGTTAAGGTGATTTGATAAAGGAGCCTATATGGCCACATGCTAAGCCAACTCCCTTTATCGATTTTTTCCTGTACTGGTTGGTATCATTTGCGCATAAACAATAGAGTAAAATGTGAAGAAAAAATCTCTTTTGTTGTATTTCTCTGAAATCATGTACAATCTCTTTTGATTGTTTACATTTTTTTAGGTTGGGCCTACTATTTATACAATGTAATACAAACCTTGTTTTGTTGCAGTTATGAAATTGATAGTATTGTTTAAGGTCAAAAGTAGCTACAATTCAAGATGCCATTTTTCCGGTTTTTCCCGGAATTCCGGGTTTTTTAACAACCCCAAAAACTGGCCGTTTTTTCCGTTTTTTGTTTTGTTTTGTTATAGTACAGTTCCACAACCTGGTTTTTTCCCGGTCGTCCGGTCACCCAAAAAAATGAAATTAAGTTTGCGATTTAGCGACAGCATCTATTCCGACTCGACGACACACCGTACCATTCTACAGAAATCGTATGACGGGTACCGTAAGGCCAAAAAAATTTGGTGTATTGGAGTAACCCGCCTACCCTAATTTTGAAATCAATCCCTGTACAAAGTATACCTACCCTAAATTTTTTATTGATTTTCAAAATCTTATTTTTCAAGTTGTTTTACCCTGAATTTAACCCATTTTCTCAATATTTTTTTGTGGTTTGTTTTTGTGTTTCTGGTGTAACTTGGCAACTTCTCTTTAAGATTTCAATAATAAAGTCAAAAGTATCAATTACTAACATTACATAACTAGTTTGTATATTTGATGTGTAAGGCATTTTTAAAAAAAAAATTAAAAAAAATCTGCCCACCCTTCCCTATTTTCACTGGCCCGTTACTCCAATACAACATTTTTTTTTTTGGCATAACGATCAATCCTACGGCTCCGTGTAAGGAGTTGATCAGCAAGCACGCGATGAGTGTTATGCATTGTTTTGCCGTATACTTTCGGTATGAAAACTGGAAATTTGTAATTTTTTAACGGACTGATGATTTAGAAGCGATAGAATGAAAGATAAAGCATAAATGAACTGGTCATGGTTGTAAGAGAAAGAGGACAACGCATTTTTTATCAGAGTACAATAGGAAACTGAACCAAGCTGGTGCACATGCATGACAGGATTGCCGTTCACATGATCGACTGATCCAGTGTGCAGAACTCAAGGATCAAATGTCCCGCATAAGATTACATAAAGAAACAGGGGGCGCTTGAAAGAGTTTACCATCTGTTTTCAAGCCGCTGTTGTGAGGCCTTAACAGAACAATCAGCTGGCAAGGCTAGGCATGTCAGCCCATCATGTCATGCATGTTGATCAGTCTTGACTCTTGATTATCATGACATCTGATTTGAAAGTGAACATGAAATTGTCAACAGATAAGCATATTTTCAATGAAAAATTACCATTCTGTTTGAAATATCATGTATTTTTTCAAAGAAATTTGTACTCCAGATTGACTTTCTAGGTGATTTAAAAATGCTAAAATCCAGGAGCTCTGGGGGCGCTGCCCCCAGGGCACCCACCGGGGCTCTGCCCCTGGACCCCGCCAGGGGGCCTACGGCGGCCCCCTGGACCTCCGGCCAATTTTCAGGGTTTTTTTTTCAATCAGGTGCTGGCATCTCTGTACAATTAGAGGTGGGCTATAGAAGGTCAATGTTTCAGATCACTTCGAACACAGGCTCATTTGATGACTTTAATCACCCTGATCCCACTTTTGAAGAAAAAAAATTAAAAAGTGCGAAAACCAGGGTGCCCCATCGAAAAATCCAAAATGGCCGTCAAATTGTAAAAAATTTGATTTTTGACCATAACTCATTTATTTTTTGTTCAGTTTGCTTAATTTGGGTAGCAATACCCATGTTTTGGGGTATTAGGAATCATGCTATGCAACTTTTCATCCCACCATAGCCTTTCGTTTTCTTGAAAATGCCATTTTTGCTTAAAATTGACCTCTGAGGGCGCTTTCCCATAAAATGCGCATCCAATTGATATGGTGATTTTAACATTCAAAAAGTTTAAGAGAGTTTTATTATTAACACATGCTGAAAATTTCACTTGTTTGCGGTTTTACAACTGTAGGCTTTTTAATGTCATACAAATGCCCTCCATTGAAACCCACACGTAAGAAAGTTTGTTGACCCCTGTACATTCCAATGGGAGTGTTTTCGTCAAATTTTAAATTAATGCCATGGGAAAATGGTAAGTGTTACACTGCTCTAATCTTCAGAAAATGATGCATCAACAATTCTGATGATGGCACACCAGTTAAAATTAAAAACTTTTCATACGATATGTACTTTTTGGGAAAGCTCCATCGCAGTCCAGTTTTAGGCTAAAACTGTCATATCGAGAAAACGAAAAGTCGTGGTGAGATAGAAACTGCATAGAATGATTCCTTGCAGGCCAAAACATGGGTATTGCCACAAAAATGAAGGTGATTAAACAAAAGCTTATCGACTTATGGTCAAAAATATGATTTTTGGCCAATTTGGCGGCCATTTTGGATCTTTGTTGGGGCACCCTGGTTTTCGCACTTTTAAATATTTTTTCTTTGAAAATGGGATAAGCATCAATAAAGTCATCATTTTAGCCTGTGATTGAAGTGATCTGAATCTATGACCCAAATATGACCCTCTATAGCCCAAGTTGAATTTGATGGGGTAAATTTAAGTGTACTGCCTATGATTATTTTCCAAAATTGACGCACCTGAAATATAAAGAAAAACGAAACCAAAATGAAATACACAATGAAAATTTTACTTTTGATTTCTAATTAGGTACTCCTTCCAATCAGGGAAGCCAGAGGGTGTTTTGAATCAATCCCATGATGCATAGCAATGTGCCTATACTGTAGTGTACTAAACACATGTCATGTCAGTACTTAGGGATAAAGAGTGTTCCAAAAGTTTAA
>JAMKCH010008334.1:0-52500 GCA_023653785.1 Ophioderma brevispina
CAACTTTTTCATAAAGGGTGACCTTCGCGCTGTCGGGCGCCGTTGCCCAATTTCTAAACCGGTAGAGGTGGGGGGGGTCCAAACCCCTTCCGTAGCACCTTAGTCCTCTGATAAAACGAATCAAGGGACCAAACAACATCATTCACGCTGTTGGGTTTGTGCCGTGTCGCCGCTGTTGCCTGTACAATCCGGGAGCTTCCCGCGTCGCCGCTGCCCAATTTTTAACATGAGGAAGTGGGGGGGGTGAGGTCCACCCCCCTTCCTTATTCTTTTGATGCCAAATGACTCAACGGGATAAATCAACAATCATTAGCGTGTTGCCGCTGTCGCCGCTGTTGGCTACCACCTGAGCTTCGCGCTGTTGGTCGCCCGCATCGACTTTTATAAAAGGTCAAATTTCGCGCTGTCGCCGCTGCCCAACTTTTAATGAAGGTTGAAATTTCGCGCTGGGTCCCCGCCGCTGCCAATCTTAACAGTAGATATGGGGGTCCAAACCCACCTTCCTTAGTCCTTTGATACAAAATGACTCAACGGACTCTAAACGACTCAAAACGATCACAATGGGGAAAACTTCAATGTGTTCAATTGGACCTCCACCAAAGGTCGACACGTCATAGTTTGTAAAGAAATACCATTCATGCTAAAACTTTGCAATATAAAGATCATATCCTGTGTAATTAATTCAGTTGCAATATTTTCGATGAGAATAAATGCCCTGACTGTCAACTAGAAGATTTCTGCAGTCATAGGTTTTACCGCCAACGCGAAACCCCTCGCGATAAAACGACCGCTTTTCAATCCACAGCCTGTCGGCCCTATGTCATGGCACTAACTATACACTCGCGCTGTCCGCCGCTGCCTATTTGTAAAAATTTGTGCTCCCGTTGTCGCTGTATGTAGGGTATTCTAAAGGTACTCCAATCATTTGTGTACCAGTCATAGCACCTCAGGTTTCAAAGTATATTAAATAATGAATATTCTAAGCAAATAATACCGCCTTTTCAGTCTCGCCAAACCGTCACACCCATTCCATTGTTGACTGCAGCATTGACAATTAGAATCAATGGCTATGAAACCCGTCTTCCGCTATGCAATTTTTATATACACTATTTATACCATTTTCAGAAAAAAGGGTATTGGATATTGTTGTACGGACGGTCATTCTGGTTCTGAAACTTACCAATGTACATTACAAAATGGCGCACGCACCAATTTGTTTACACAAGGTTTCTGCCATCAATCCTCTATTCTTTTCTCAAAAATGTCTCCTCGTGAAGAGATATTTTATATATGCAATCCATTTTAAAAACAATATCCAACTAGTATATTGTTTTATTTAAAGTAAAAAGGAGTTTTATACTGTAATGAAACTTATCGTCACTTATTTTATAGTATATTTTACAAAAGCAAGAATTATTATGAATAATATAATATATATTATGCTACGGTAGATAAAGGAAAATAAGAATTTATATAACAGATGTGTTGCGCCATACCGCATATTACATTATGTTCAAAATATCTAAAATAGTTTAATGGCATTTCATCTTCTTTTTTAATTTTAAGATTTTTGTATTGTATTCGAATATGGCAGTCAATGCGAGATAAAGGAACGCTGATGTATATTAGTGTGTAAAGTTCGAAAATGATTAGAATTTAACGAGATTTTGTTGATTTTTTTAAATAAACTAAAGATATAGTCTACCTGGTGGCCTGTGGCTCTTATTAAATATTGACCGCTTTATAACCGTAAAATATATGCCCAGCAGAGGGCTGCACTACCGCATAGGTGCTTTTATTTGTTGACCAAACGGCCGTAATGAATTGCATGGAGAGCTTGAATTTCTGCTGAGTAGGGATGTTGGATAATCAATCGTTAACTCTATTACCGGAATGGCGTGTAACTTGCGTGCAGAGTTTGCACCGGTGATATTTAGCAAATATTATTGATACTTAACACTCGCCCCCCTTTTGGAGAGAGAGAGAAAAACCATATTGATGCTCATTCCCCTAACGGTTCCATTTATTTTCTTAAAATGATTACTTACTAGATTTTGCTTTACAAAGTCAAATGATCTGTATACATCAAGCCCTACTTGGGTAATACTGTTCAAAGTCAAATAATGCATCCAATGTCAGGGACACTAGGTTTGCATTCGAGATGAATAATGAAAAACCAAATACTTTCAAATTGGTCAAATTCCGAAGCTTTCGACGCTCATACATGTTGAACTAGGTTGGGGAATTGGGTTTTTCGAACCATTTGCCGACTGACAAGCGCGAATGTGCCGTGTAAGTGCATGCGAGGGGGGTTGTGTTTCTGAACACAAAACCGTGTTTGGCAAAAACTCAATTACGAAGCGTCCACTATACAATCGAGTTCTAATGCGCTACGCACTGCAGAATGGAAACCGTTCTAAATAGGTACACTAATGAATAACCGAAAAGTACTTAATATAGGTAAGCTAATTTCGACAGACTTCGTTTTAGGTTCATGCATATTGTAAAGCGAATTCATATAATTGTTCACTGTTTAAACTTTAACTCGATGTAAAACAATTGGCATATAGGTATTAACCTTGTACAACATCATGCGTATTTAGAAATCACACTTCTTTTTATTATTTTAACAACAGTTATGTAATCGTTTCATTCCATTTGCTATTAGTAACACTAGTTTGTGAACAATTCGTCATCAATTGGATAAAATCTTAAACAAAATTCAGTTTCCAGATTTTTTTTATTTAAACACACCTTTGTGTTAAGACAATAAAAAGAGTTCTTAAAGCCATATTGTTTACGGATCCCATCAGTTTCAATTTTGTTTTTTTTTTTTTCACAAAAAAATGGCAAAACTGCCATAATCTTGATTGTATCTCGAGTATTTTACAAATGAATAGTTTAAAATAGTTAATTAATGTGTGAATAATGTAGAAATACGACGTAAATCTACCTAATTCCCCTGGGTAGTAGCTTTTCAACACATATTTAGTAAATGTAAGCTCGATCACTTTCAAATTTCATACTGGAATATATATGTGTCTGTCTATTTCCTGTACTAGCTGTACATTCGCTGGATAATTTAAGGGAACATCCTATAGTTGCAACACTAGACTCGTTCGTCATTTTATTCACTTTAACCGTAATATTCGCTATTTCTACAATAACCGTACTGACTGAATAAATACTAAAGAACTGGATAATCATTCTGGTTTCCTATAGTATTTCAAATAAAATCTGTACATTATTTTCTATTACCATGATTACCGGACATAGCGAAAAAATACACACAAGTAGTCCCGTTTGCTATAACTTTAAAACGATCCGGTAATATGTTAATTCTCTATGTTATAGTCATGATGCAATTGGAACTCATATTAGGAACTCACCAGCTTGCTATCTGTGTAGGTTTGTCCCGTTCAAATCTTGCAATCAACATTGCGTAAATGTTTGATATTTAATAGGTTTTGGCATGATTTTTTCTTGGGTCGCGTATGGTGGTTAAGGTTGGTGATGCGAATACACACTGTACTTTCACAACTAGACCGGTCAGCCCAGAAGGTTTTTGTTAGACGAACGAGATACTCAAACTAATACGGGAAAATTCCAGAGAAAAATATAAAACTTTTTGAAAATATGAAAGTCTGCCGGAGACCGTTGTTGCGTGTAGTCCCAGGAAGGGTAAAGTATTCTCTGGGGGTCCAATATTTTGACTGCTCTAAATCTAATGAAATATGCTTCAAATTTATTCCTTAGTTCCCAGGATGTAAAAAAGTCAATTGGGGTCACAGGTTGTGTGGGTGCTTCCTTTCCAAGATATTTGGGGAAAATAGGCTAAAGGGTTTTGGTTATTCAAGAAATGTCAACAATTGTAATACCAAGATTCTTTGTACAAAAATATAAAAAACATACTAATTATACTGTATCAAAATAAAGGTTTTTTTATTTTGCATGGGTTGGTTCCCTTTCATAGGGAGGGTAAATGTCCCCGTCCCCCTAGACTCCTACATGGAATGTTGTACCCCTTCCATTATACCACCAAGGAGATGGCCGAAGTGCAAAAGCATTTCATATTTTGGATTCAGTATCATTAAACATTTAACAAAAAATATTTTTACAAACAAATCTGGGTACAATGTAAAGGGTGACCTTTCTTGAATAAACAAATGACCTTTAGCCTTGATTTCCCAAATACGGGAAAGGAAGCACCACACGGCCGCGTGTGACCCAATTGACTTTATTACTCCGCTTAACATAAGAATAATTTGAGCTATATTATATTAGATTAGAGCAGTTCAAACATTTGACCCATAGTAACCGTACCCCTCTCCTGGGGCCTACACGCAACAAAACAATATGGGTCCGGCAGACTTCATATTTTCAAAAGTTGTATTTTCTCTGAATTTTCCCGTGTTCAAGTATTGTATCTGTTTCGTCTCAACCAAAACAACTTTCGTGGCTGATGCTCTAAACTTGAATCAATGAAAATCTTGATACGCATTTGTCTCCGTATCGATCTATTAAACTTTGCTCCGCCGTTTATACTCAATTACGTTTACGACATTTGGGGATCATTGCGCAATGACCCGAGTTTGAGTTTAGAAGGCACGATGCGTGCATGTTTCAGGTTGATTTAACATGATGGTACACAGGAAATAAATGATTTACATGCAGTGTCTAAATGGACTTTAGTTGACCGTTCCCTGTAGGTGCCGTGTAAGATTTTGTAATGTAATTATAATTTACCCGATCTAAAGCATTCACACTTTCTGGAATTCGCTGCTAGCGGAATATGAATCCCTTATCAAACATTGCTATAGTAGTATAATATGAAGTGGAAATGTAAACAATATATATCATAATCCTGTTATGGCACACGTTAAAAGAGCAACAGTTATTAGTAGTGGTACATATTTGGAACTTACGTTTACATCGATTTAAACAGTTTAAAAACATAAATTCGCTCGTATATCATAGTCACATCAGAGATTACTGAGCTGTCATGGTGTGGGCTTTCATTATTATCATGAAACGCTGACTGCGTGATTCTATATGGCATTCTTTCCCTTGCATTTAAAGATTGACCTCATCAAAATCCAGGTATTTTAGTTTTAGTTATATCAAAATTATCTGTTGCGATCGATATAGTTAATTGTTCAAACATCAACAGGGTGGGTATATACTAGTTTCCGATTGCAAATGAACTGCACTCCCTAAAAATAACTAAAACATGATAAAAAACCAATGCAAGCCATAAAATTAAGGGTATTTTTCGCTCAATTTGAAAAACAAAAAAAAGCGTTTTAATATGGCATTTTTATCATGGAACCTTTTGAAAAATACATGAACAAAGTGCTGTTAAATTGAGAAAAATAAAGCTTATTGGCTCATCAAATCCATAGATTACCAGAAACCGCAACGTATTCGATTGTAGCGATCGAAAATCCTTTTTCGTCATTGCAGTGATCCCAAAATTAGCAACATTATTGTTCCCGTTTGTAAATGATGTGTTCAAACTATGGAAAGAAAGTTGGGCCTATTAAATATTAAGCGGGATGGTAAAAATGCTCAACCATACTAATAGATATTCATTAGCAAATATTTCAGCAAGGTGTACCAACCTGGTGGGGGGGAAGGGAAACATGAGAAACAGGTAAAAAAGAAAGAAACAAACAAAAATGCACTTTAATGAATTAAAGAGCACAATTTAGCAGAGATCAAGACAAAAACAGAGCTTGGAAGTAGAGGCAGGGGACAGACACATGTACACGTCAAATGAATTAAGAGCATAATTAAAACAAACAGTTAAACAGGAACAAAAAACACACAAGGTGCAACTACAAAGATATTGCAGAGCACAAGGGCCACAAAACCAACAGACGTTCGAACAGGAAACTGTTCTTTATCAATGATAAAAATAACAATTAAACTAATACTAGTAACTACAAAGCATTTAATTACAATTTGCTTTCAACACGTATCACGAAAGTTCAAGAAAAAAGTAGACAAGACACAAAAATAGAACTGTGATTATGCAAAGTAAGACACAATGCAATACGATCTAATGCAATAAAAGAGCAAAGGTGGAAACTGTCAATGGGTACAGCAAGCCGCGAAACTTTGCTGAATAAAGGGAAAGAAAGCGATGTAATGGATTTAGTATTGAGAGGGAACAATAGGGGGTGGGTCCCTATTAAGAAGAACACAATTAGAGGTGGGCTTGATGAATATGCATGATAAAGACAGTTTATACTGTTTCGAACGTCGTGTTTTTTGTGTCTCTTGTGCTACTGCATTTCTTTGCAGGCACTCTTGTGTGTTTTGGGTTTGTTTACTGTTTGTTTGTGCTCTTAAATTCATTAAAGTGTACATTGTCTGTCCCCTGTAGCGCTGCTTCCTCTGCCTTTGTCTCTGCTAAAATGTGCTCTTTAATTCATTAAAGTGCACTTTTGTTGTCTGTCTTGTTACCTGTTTCTCATGTTTTCCACCACACAAGGTTGGTACACCTTGCTAAATCTTTTTTTTTTATCATCTACTCTAGGTGTCCTCCTGTACTATCAATTTGATCCCTTGCGTGGTTTTGTACCTCGTCCGTTGGATTCACCATTACCTACTTGCAGATATTCATAGCTTAAACTTATTACTGTCTAGATCATAAAACTCATTAGACTTTAACTATAATCTGAAGTCTCATGGGATATATATGAGGATTATGTTCAAAATCATGACAAAACCAATCCATAGTCCTTGTTTGTCCCTATGTCTATAAAGTGATTTCATTAATAATTTAAGATACATTCGCAATGATCCCGGATTTAGAACAATGATATCACATTCGTATCGTTTGGATTCTTTCCCATTTTCTTTTAATGTTGAAAAGCAACTCTGCGATGTCATGAAATTGAGTCTCTTTTGCACAAATACCTGTACATTGACTTTCATTACTACATTACTTTGTATCCATAGATAATCCCGCCTGTAGGGCAAATGATATCGCATTTGTACTGCCTTAAGAGGGTTTTATGCTAATGTTAGTACTTCCTTTAATGAGAAAATAAAGCTTTTGTATGCCACCATGCCAAGCATCACCCTTTCATCTGTATATCATCTGTAAATTGATTTCACTAAAAATTTTCAGCTGCATTTCCAGAAAAGCCTAACTTTAGGGTAGTAGCGATGTCTCATTTGCCACTCCAATGAATATCGTGATGTCACCAAAATTTGATTTGCTTTAAACGTTCATATCTATCATGTTTTATATTTTTAACTCGAAAAATTATTTTGCAGTTCTCGGCAACTTCGGCTTGCGATCGATCACCTCTCGATAGAGTATTCCCAGTGAATTGGTGCATTCATATCTCATAGTCTATAGTACCTTACTTCGCATTTTAGGCAGGATCACATTAATACTACAGACACGAATTATCGTCCGCAGGCTATTGACATATAAGGATAAATTTCCAAAACAATATTGACCTAATGCAAGACATATATATTTATGTGTATTCTTACTCGAATTTGTCTCAAATGTATTCAAATAATGGTATGCTGACAACGCCTTTATGGAAGTGGAGATTTGGGGCGGTGTAAGGTGTCGCTTGCCCAAGCAAGTTTTTGTGAGATGTCATGATGGTCAGCAGAGTATTGGAACATCTTTCTAAGTGTTGCTGTATTCTATTGCACTTTTCTACAAAATTCGTGTGAACCCATCAACATGTTCGGTTCCCATTAGGCAAGCGATGGAACACACTACAAATTAATAAAAATGAGTTATGCAAAATGCAGGCCAGAGAGTATTCGGCAAACCCTTATAATCTCTGTATATCAATTAAACAGGTCCTTCTGGGAATCAAATACCATGCCACTTTAAATTTGATAGCACTTTCCATTCCATATTACAGCGCAATGATCGACCTAAATGTAGATTGCATTACATTCTGATTTCATTTCAAGCAGTAGCGACATGCAGTAATAATTTAGGTTATTGCGTGATCATCCGATCATTACTAGATCTCAACCAATCATTTGTTTCGACTGAAATCTAGAAAAAAGCGAGGTACAAAGCCCAAATGTAAACAATTTGCAATAATCTGTATGACTTTATGGCTTTACACTTAGCTGAGAAATTACAGTTTCTTGCGATGGATTTAATTTGGGTGTCAATTCCCTGTAATTGGTTAAAGAGAAAATTTGAAGAAAACTTGCAAAGCTTTGAAGAAAGAAGTTTCTGAAGTTTGTCATAACCAAATAAAAATGGACGACTGTAATACAACCACAACATTTCCCCAAACACCGTTGTTGAAACAATATTGCCAAATCCTCTCAGCTATAGATAGTGTAGAGTAATCCCAACATCATGGGATGCTACTTTAGCACCGTTGGATATCCAAAGGCTGGAATTACATAAATCCGTCTTTAGGGTTTCCTTATAATTACAACATATTCACGCCCCGATGGCTTGTACCAGGGTTGTCTATTGATTTCTAAAAAAATAAAACAACTATGGTAAGAAGGTCTTAACATAATGCATAGCTCAAAAGGAACTATGTTAATTTATTAACAGTCAAAATGTCATTATTGCACTATAACGGACACCTTCCTGAACTTGATTCCTTATAATAATAATAATAATAATAATACCGACATTTATATAGCGCCTTTTCCACAGGATACAAAGCGCTGTTGCCTATTATTATTACGCCGTGCCTTCAGGAAATCGTCACAATCATTTCGCTTCACCTAGGCCGGCAGCCGGCCAAGCGCACATGCCTATCAGCACTTAGATTGTAATATCCCCCATAACAGCTACCCGAATATCGCTTGGGTCGACGAAGCAAGTGAGGTAAAGTGCCTTGCCCAAGTGCACAACACATTGGCCACAGCGGGGCTCGAACCCACAACCTTTGGATCATGAGTCGGCAGTCATATCCACTGGACCACATGTGCCCTCAATCTATCGTAATCCAATATACAGAGTACATGGATACATAATGTAAACAAGTCATCATAATTCAAGCACATACACTTTTGTATAATATGTAATCAACATATGTATGATCATAAGTATGCGGTCATCAGGTTTAGGATCTCAGGATATGAGATTTCAGTAGCGCGCGTCCAACTGTGTTACCACTGATTTTCGATAACTAGTTATATTGGCGATGTTGCAACTTGCAGGCATATTTTAAAAATTAATACACGATTTTATGGCAGGCGAAAATAACGTAAATCGTTAAACATTAGCTGTTAACCTTTTACAATTCAAATTTCAAATTTAATATTGGAACAATATGCTTTCATGTCATTTTCTGTACTAGCTCTATATTCGCTAAATAATTTAAGGAAAGACCGGGTCATTTTATTCACTATACAGCAATAGCTCTATTTCTAAAAAATATACTCGCTGAACATTAGAAATACTGAAGACTATAGCTAAGACGTGATTCAATTCTTGCTTCCCTATAACATTTCAAATACAATCTGTACATTACCTTCTATTACCGAACATACCGAAAAAATACAACACAAACTGCACCCGACATGCTGTAAAACTCCAAGTAGCCTCTTTGCTACAACTTAAAGACGACCGGTAATATATTCATTCTCTATGTTATAGTCATGCAAATTGAAACTCATATTAGGAACTCAATAAGCTTGGTATCTTTGTGCATTAATATTACGTAATGTTATGATGTTTAATATTGTTTTTTTGCAATGATTTACATCTTCGGTGTTGTCCTTTGTGGTCCCCGTGTTTTGCCCCCCTTGCCCTCCCCTTACCCTCTGCCTCCCGCCTTTTGTTCTCCACCCTCTCTCCCCCTTCCCTCTTTTCTCGACGCTTTCTCTCCTCCCTCTTTTCCGCTCCCTTTGTTTCTGCTTTTGACTCCCCTGTCCCTCGTTTTTCCTCGGTCCCCGCTTGCTCGTTTTCTTTTTACCGTTTCTTCGTGATTCAGCATAATGGTAGCACAGGAAATAAATGAATTACAGGCAGTTCGAAATGGACTTGAGATGGACGACTCGTTCGCTGTCGCGTGCCGTGTAAGACTTTTGTAATATAAATGATACTTTAGCCAATCTAAAGCCGTTCACTCACACTTTCTCTGGAATTCGCTGGCGGATATCAATCATCCCATTATCAGAGCATTATGCTATATTACTATAATATGCACGTGGAATGTAAACAATAATATCATACCTCTGCTATGGGCAGCACGTAACTAGAGGCAAACATTATTAGATCGGTACAATCATGTGACCTTCCTGGTTACACGCTTTAAAACAATTACAACTCCAGTATCGATCGTATATCCTTTGCCCTGCGGACAGCGATTGGTCCTGGAGCTTGAGATCCCCTGTCACTCCCTCTTGGGGTTTTACTTTGGCTTCATTATTTTTCATGAAACGAGGGCGTGGCGGTGATTCTATAATATTGCATTCTTCTTCTTCATCTTGCATTTAAAGGCATTGGCCTTGCACCCAAAATCCAGTGCTTTAGGGGTTATATGCCAATTATCTGTGCTATCGATAGGTAGTTTAATATGGTTTTCTAAACCAATGCTGTAGATCCTATTTCGGGATTGTCCAAATGACTGCACCCTTTAAAAAGCAAAAATAATAAAACCCCAATCAAACCCCTTGTTCAAGACATAAAATAAAGGTGCCTTTACGTCCATGTGGGCAACGCTTTTTGAAAATCCATGACACGTGGCTGTAACATTGAGAACAATATCTTTATTGATTCATCATAAAATCTATAGGCCTATACCAGAAACCTCAACGTATCGATTGTGGTTGCAGAAAATCCTTTTACACCCATTGCAAGCAAGCGATCCCAAATTTCCGCAACCACTTTATTTTTTTCCCCGCGGTTGATGAATTAATGTGTCAAACTATGAAAAGAAAGTCTGTGCCTATAAATTTTAAGATCATAGTTATAAATTTTACACCCCTGCTTCAATTCTCCATATCATTATGTCTTAACTTATTACTATGTCTAGATACCACTAATCACCCTCATTGGACTTAACTGTAATCCTGAAGTCTAATGGGATCCATATAGGACGTTTTCAAAATGACAAAAACCATCGGCATATTCCCTTTTTTGTGCGTCCCCTATGGTCTATAAAGTTATTTCATTAATAATTTAAGATATCATTCGCCAAGATCCCATGGCTAGTTAGAATACGCCTATATCACTTTCGTATCGGATGGATTCTTTCCCATTTTTTTTGAAAAAGAAAAACAGTTTCCCGGCATCTGAATTCATGAAAATTGGTCTCTTTTGCACATATTCCTGTACATTAACTTCCATCCATTCCATTACGACTTTAAGGCAATTGTACCCATAGGTAATCCCGACCGGGGCATGCATGTGTACAACGATAATCGCATTTTATACTATCCTTCACTAAGTTTTTTTAAACCTTCCTTTCCAATGAGAAAATACAGCGTAAGGGGGGGGGGGGTGGGGGGGGGGGGTTGTTTTAGGTTGGGGATGGGGGCGAGGCAGGGCCACCGTGTCCAAACATTCCCCCCGTTTATCTAATCATCACATCTGTACATTAATTTCACTACCAATATTTCAGCTGCTTTCCGACGACGCCTATCTTTATGGTAGCTAGCGGATGTGTCTTTGTGGCGCCCGGCTCCGATAATAATCGGATAGTCCTTCAAAAAAACAAAAATTTGATTTGCTTTAAACTGTTCACAATAATCATGTTTCTCTCATTGCTCCCTCGCCCCCTTCTTTGGCCTTTTCCGGCGTCTTCTGTTCCCCTCGATGCTTTGCGCTCCCCGCTCTAGAGATGAGGGCCCAGGGAAGTGGGGTGGGCAGGCAATAGCTCAGAGTCGATAGTACGCCCAAGGACTGGTCTCAGGATGACATTCTTGCATTTTTTGTCAGGCAGGATCACATTAATACTACAGACACGAATTATCGTCCTCCAGAGCTATTGAAATATAAGGAAAATTTCAAAAAACACATGACCTATTGGCAAAACAATATATATTTATGTGTATTGCATACTCGAATTTGCGCAAATTTTTTCTTAATAATGGTATCCCTGACAACGCGTAAAGTTTAAATTGGAAGTGTCGCTTTAGTGGGGTGGTGTGTATGTGTCTCCTATTTCTTTACGCTCACGTTCACGATTTTTAAGGTTATCAGATGGTTACGCAGAGTATAGGGCAAACAACTCAAATACGTTTCTACCGTTTTGATCTTTATTGTCTATAACACTTTGCTATAAATTCGTGTGAACCCTTCAACAGGTTCGGGATCTCAGTATATGAGATTTCAGTAACGCGCGTCCAACTGTGTTACCACTGAGTTTCGATAACTAGTAAAGGCGGTGTTGCAACTTGCAGGCATATTTTAAAAATGAATACACGATTTTATGGCAGGTGAAAATAATGTAAATCGTTAAACATTATCTGTTAACCGTTTACCATTCAAATTTCAAATTTAATATTAGAATAATATGCTTTCATGTCAATTCCTGTAGCTCGACATTCGCTTAATAATTTAAAGACCCGGTCGTTTTATTCACTATACAGCAATAACTCTATTTCTATATACAATAATTATACTCTCAGAACAATACTGAAGAATATAGCTAAGAGGTGATACAATTCGTACTTCCCTATATACTCGATTCATCTGATATGTGACCCCGTACCATTTTTGCGGAGGTGAAAATTCAATGAGGCGCAGGGATTTCTGTAGATCATGTTATTGTGAGGAATGTTAAGGCCTGAAATACACTATTGTGCGTTTCCATACATGAATGAACTTGTATTTAGTGGCAGGTGAGTGAGTTATATGACCGGAGTGTCCTCCAACATAATCCGGTGTGGCGCGTGCATTTGAATTCTTTCATTTTCCCTCTCCAACTTAATTGAATAGGTCCAAAACTCCAGGGGGACGAACATATCACGCGAATCGACTATAGTATTTCAAATACAATCTGTTTCTATTACATTACCGAACATGGCGAAAAACTACAACACAAACTGTAGCCGACATGTTGTAAAACTCCAAGTAGTCTTGTTTGCTACAATATTTAAACGACCGGTAATATGTTCATTCTCTATGTTATAGTCATGCAAATTGAAACTCATATTAGGAACTCAACCAGCTTGGTATCTTTGCATTTGTGCATTAAATAGTTACTATGCTATGATATTTATATGTTTTTGCAATGATTATTATTTGGGTCGTATTGTGGCTAAAGGTTTTGCATAAACTCGCAATTATGAATCTGACTAAACGCCTTTTGTCTCCGACTCGATCCATTAAATCTTTGCTCGCCGTTTATACTCATACGTTTAAGAAGCACATTTGTGGATCTATTGAAGCCAATGACCCGAGTTTGTAAGGCACGATTGCGTGCATTTTTCATGTTGATTTCACATAATGGTACACAGGAAATAAATGATTTACATGCAGTTTGAAATGAACTTCAGTGATTCGTTCGCTGTCGCGTGGCAGGTAAGACTTTATAATTTTAATTATACTTAAGCCAATCTAAAGCTTTCACACTTTCTCTAATTCGCTGCGCAATATGAATCCCTTATCAAACTTTATGCTATATCAATATTATATAGACGTGGAATGTAAGCAATATATATCATAATTCTGCGATGGCATACGTAAAGAGCAAGTAGTAGGGTATATAAGTGAACTTTCTGTTTACATGATGTAGAACAGTTTAAACACAAATTCGCTCGTATATGGGCTATTCTACAAAAATCGGTGCCATTCCAACATCAGAAAATTAACAATTAAGTTGATTCAAATCTGCTTAATATTAATCGTTTTTATAAGTCAACATGTTGAAGATACTGGATCAATAAAATTTACGAACACCACTACTCGCATATTTATATAGCAAGTCATTGAAATATGTATTTTTTGTGTAACTTTTCTCCGATGTGAACAACGTTATCCAGTATAAGTTTTACTGATAGCGTCATTTTATCATCAATTAAGTGTGTAAAACATACAAAGAATAGAAATGTTTTCCTTGAAGTATCTCTCTATAATACAAACATACTATGTTTTGCAAAGGAATATATGGTTTCTTGTTATACTCACTAACGTATAGATGTAATTTTTCAACTCTAGTGGAAGTATTGTTCTATGATATTTGTACCCTTTTCCGTAACTTGTATTTCAGTTATACTACAGCACAAAACTCTCGCAATTGCTGTAATAAAACAATTGGAATCTATCCATTCAATGTAACTTGAAACGATTACCTTATTTAATGAATACAAATTCAGATTTTATTCTTTTGTTGTAATGGCACTGGATAACGTTGTTCACACAATAGGTTTCTTAGAGATAAGTTCAAGATCAAATCCGATTCAAACACTCAATACGATAATTCATTGTTACGTACTTCCGTAATTTATTGTATTAAGTATGTATGCAAAATAAATACACACATATAAAGGTATTTTTTCACCATACAAACAGTGACAAAATGCTCATTTCATCTAATTTGAGTTCTAAACATATCATCTAAATTTTGAAGAGAAGTGGTTATGAAACATTCTAATGTGTAATTATATTATATCGCTTCTCTTTTGCTTTAAGTTGAATTATACATGACATTTACTAATGCTGTTTAAGCCTACAATATTAAGAACAGGAACGGTTCTACATGTACATTGTCAGATAACGTTGTTCACCATTTCAAATTATTGGCGATATGTAGGCATTTCAACATCGTACATCCAAATTTTGAAGGGAGATAAAGTTATTTGCTGTTTCCCACCACATAAAATTGAAATTGAAGATTGTAATTGCCAATGAACAAAACAGAAACACGTTATCAGATAACGTTGTTCACCACTGTTTACAGATACAAAAAACTCAGTCACATTTGATATGTAATATTTTATTTTTACAATCCTGCCGCTTCTAAATGTAATATACGTTTAATGCATACTTTAAATTATATTAAAACAGTAGCAATTGCGTATTTTGAGAAAACAAATATTTTTTTTTATCAACGATTAAGCTCATTAGTCAATTTCTTTCACTGTGAAACCAATTACTTGAAAATGTTTGAGTGTATTAGGGTTCCTAAAACCTTTGTTTTAGGAAAGTGTTTACTCATTCCATAATTCCATACATTTTAATCAATGTATAAAGAAGAACAATTTAGCCTTTTTAAAAATTAAAGCATTTGGAGAAGTTGACCCGTGTACAGCTGATTTTGTGACCTTCGACCTCCACCATAGCTCGGTAATAAAACAATTTCAAGGCACACGATCATATTAGACTTTTCTTCCTTGAT
This sequence comes from Ophioderma brevispina, assembly GCA_023653785.1. Taxonomy (NCBI): domain Eukaryota; kingdom Metazoa; phylum Echinodermata; class Ophiuroidea; order Amphilepidida; family Ophiodermatidae; genus Ophioderma; species Ophioderma brevispina. The sequence goes on from JAMKCH010008334.1 coordinate 15,306, forward strand.
GCGAGACTGAAAATGACAGATTAGACATGATTGAAACATTTAAAATTTGTTGACCCCTGTATTACAGGATGTGACCCGGCAGCATATGGCCTAGGAATATTGAATCCTAACCCATATACTAACATAAGAAGGCCATAAAACCTTACGTACTTTTTCAACTGCATAAACGCTCCGGGCTCCTGGTCTATGTAGTCTATGCGTACATTTTGGTTTTGATTTTGGATATTTTAATTGTGTTGAGGCCATTTGATTTCAGCATACTATTATTTGCATTTTGTGTGAAAGAATATTGCCGAAAAGCTTAATAGGCCTAAGTTTTTATGCAGTAATTAAATTTGTTAAAATAGCCTATCGGTTACTGTAGAACCAATTTCACGGACCATATTTCACCTGCATCTTCACAATTAAACGAAATTCAGCCAAAATATATTATAGTCGAGGCTGATAATAAGATAGAGCCAAATTCATGTGTATTCTTGCTCCATATGCATTATTCCATAAAACGGTGCTTTAAGTTTTACTTTTACCAAAATCAATGTTATTTTAATATTTTACTGTAGTAAAATATAAATTAATATTATCCTTATTAAACTCGACAAGTAAACAACATTTTGTGTGACTCCTGTGCCTTTTTAACGTCTAATACTATGCCTAGATAGTGCAAATGGCATGCTTAATAGGAAGTTACGTATCACGAACCAACTCAGTGGGATATCAACTAGTTTGTAATTTCAGTTGTAATGACACATAAATGACACTTCGCGAGCAGCGCGCACTATGTATTTTTATTATGGAAAATGTTACAAAACGTTTGATTAAAGGTCGATATTGTTGCTACTTTTGATGGCGATATGTAACTATAGTAACGACTAGCATGGAAAATACTTTTAATCGTTCAAAGATACTTCCTCTAATCAAATAAAGGCAGATACATGTGAACTACGTTATCTCTGTGAACAGCGTTATCAGTTAACAAACGTACAGTAATTCAGTTAATAGCTCGTAATACATGTGTACGCATTCACAACTATGCGGCTAATTTGTATTACCGTTGTGTAGGCAAGCTATGTTTCGTGGATTATTGTCACAAAATATTTACATAATGGTATATTTAAGAATGTATTGTTAGGTTCATGGAGTAGATTACGGTAAATTAAACACGAAAAATAAGTAAATCGTCCCAAATTTGCTGCTCAGCTGATTTGTGTAGACGTCTTCAATAAATTGCAATGGAAAAAGAAACCTGACCTGGAAACAATTTGTCAAAATACGACTTTTGAATCTACCGGATAACGTTGTTCACGATAACGCTGATCACGATTTCTCTTATTTTGGTGGTATAACACTAGGTTTTAAGAAGAAAATCAAACCATTCCAATACTATTAGGGTCAGGGGCAGTAGACCTATTACATACTATGTGGCGAAGTGAACGGGATATATACTTCCGGAGAAATACGGATAACGTTGTTCACAAGGTTAAAACGGTCGCTTCAAAAAACGGACTTTTTAAAACACAAATGAAGTATTTGAGGCGTTCCAGGTGGACAAATTCCAATAATATGATAGGATTACTACATGAATGTTCCTAAATAACTGAATAATTACTATTTTGAGTTTAAGAAATAGTCTTTGCTGCACGGATAACGTAGATTACACCATTTTCGTGGAAAGTGTGTTTGATGTTAAAATAACATGTTAAGGTTGTTATACATACGAAAAAGTGTTTTGATACTTAAGTTTGGTACATATATTTCTTCAAACAGCAAAACAAAAAAGAATAACTTGATTTCTTATAAAGAAATAGAATAGTCTAAAAGTACACCCTTAGCTGTGGAAACGTGATTTTTGCGTTTTTCGGCCCTTTCCGGTGAAATCTCAAACTGATAATGTCGTCAAAAGTATAGCAAAGTATGGTGTTCTGAGTAGAACTCGCCGAGTTCTATCAAAATAACAAAGAAAATACGAAATATGTACTTGTAGTAAAATTTCCTAGCTCAAAGAATGGTAAAAATGCTAATGGCACCGAAATTTGTAGAATAGCCCATATCATTGTCAATCAGAGATTGCCAAGCTGTCACTGGTGTGGGCTTCATTATTCCTCATTAAAAGATGACTGCGTGATTCTGTATAACATTCTTTTTCCGGGCATTTAAAGCATTGACCTTCACAAAAATCCAGGTGTTTTATTTATATCAAATTTATCTGCTGTGGTCGATGTATTTAATTGTTCAAACATCGACGATGTAGATACTAGTTCCGCTTGGCAAACGAACTGCACTACCTAAAAATAATTTTAAAAAACCCTGCAAAACATAAAAATAATTTCATATAGTAGTTTATTACGTATTTTTATCATGCGACCTTTTTTGAAGATGCATTTCAAAAGTTGTATATTTACAATATTCTTCACGTGCTAGTGGATCCTCTTTACAATAAATCTCGATCATGTATGACAATGTGCTGTTAACTTGAGAACAATAAAGTATTGCTGATTCAAAAAAAAAAATCCATAGTCATACCAGAAACATCGATGTATCAATTGTGACCGCTGAAAATCCTTTTTCGTCGTTGCAGCGATCTCAAATTGAGCAAACATCATTGTTCCGTTGTAAATGAGGTGTCAAACTATGAAAAGAAAGTTGGTGCCTATAAATATCAAGCAGAAGTATAAAATGCTATATCCAATACTACATAGATATTCATACCTTACACTTGTTACTGTCTAGATTATATAAAATCATTGGACTTTAGCTATAATCTGAAGTCTTATCATGCTTATAGGATAAATGGTGAGGATTATGTTCAACATCATGCCAAAAGTAAATCCATAGTCCCTGTTTGCCCCTATGTCTATAAAGTGATTTTATTCATATTTTAAGATACATTCGCAAATGATCCCGGGCTTAGAATAACGATATCACATTCGTATCGGTTGAAAAGAATTTTGAAAAGAAAAATAGTTTTCCATTCTGCGATGCCATGAAATTGAGTCTCTTTTGCACAAATACCTGTACACTGGACATTGACTTTCATTACTACATTACTTTGTATCCATAGATAATCCCGCCTGTAGGGCAAATGATATCGCATTTGTACTGCCTTAAGAGGGTTTTATGCTAATGTTAGTACTTCCTTTAATGAGAAAATAAAGCTTTTGTATTCCACAATTCCAAGCATTCCCCTTTCATCTATATATCATCTGTAAATTGATTTCACTAACAATTTTCAGCTGCTTCCCAGAAACGCCTATCTTTAGGGTAGTAGCGATGTGTCATTTGCCGCTCCGATGAATATCGTGATGTCGCCAAAAATTTGATTTGCTTTAAACGTTCAGAGATATCATGTTTTATAATGTTTTAACTCGAAAAACAATTTTGCCGTTTTCGACAACTAGGGCTTGCGATCACCTCTCGATAGAGTCTTCACAGTGAATTGATGCATTCATATCTCATAGTCGATAGTGCCTGACTTTGCATTTTTTGTCAGGCAGGATCACATTAATGCCAGAGATACGAATTATCGTCCGCAGGCTATTGACATATAAGGATAAATTTCAAAAACACTATTGACCTAATGCAAGGCATATATATTTGTGTGTATTTATACTCGAATTTGTCTCAAATTTATTCAAATAATGGTATACTGACAGCGCGTTAAATTTAAAATTCGAAGTGGAGATTTGGGGTGGTATTAGGTGTCGCTTGCCCAAACACGAATTTGTAAGAGGTCAGGTTGGTTAACAGAGTATTGGAACATATTTCCAAGTGTTTTATTTATATCAAATTTATCTGCTGTGGTCGATGTATTTAATTGTTCAAACATCGACGATGTAGATACTAGTTCCGCTTGGCAAACGAACTGCACTACCTAAAAATAATTTTAAAAAACCCTGCAAAACATAAAAATAATTTCATATAGTAGTTTATTACGTATTTTTATCATGCGACCTTTTTTGAAGATGCATTTCAAAAGTTGTATATTTACAATATTCTTCACGTGCTAGTGGATCCTCTTTACAATAAATCTCGATCATGTATGACAATGTGCTGTTAACTTGAGAACAATAAAGTATTGCTGATTCAAAAAAAAAAATCCATAGTCATACCAGAAACATCGATGTATCAATTGTGACCGCTGAAAATCCTTTTTCGTCGTTGCAGCGATCTCAAATTGAGCAAACATCATTGTTCCGTTGTAAATGAGGTGTCAAACTATGAAAAGAAAGTTGGTGCCTATAAATATCAAGCAGAAGTATAAAATGCTATATCCAATACTACATAGATATTCATACCTTACACTTGTTACTGTCTAGATTATATAAAATCATTGGACTTTAGCTATAATCTGAAGTCTTATCATGCTTATAGGATAAATGGTGAGGATTATGTTCAACATCATGCCAAAAGTAAATCCATAGTCCCTGTTTGCCCCTATGTCTATAAAGTGATTTTATTCATATTTTAAGATACATTCGCAAATGATCCCGGGCTTAGAATAACGATATCACATTCGTATCGGTTGAAAAGAATTTTGAAAAGAAAAATAGTTTTCCATTCTGCGATGCCATGAAATTGAGTCTCTTTTGCACAAATACCTGTACACTGGACATTGACTTTCATTACTACATTACTTTGTATCCATAGATAATCCCGCCTGTAGGGCAAATGATATCGCATTTGTACTGCCTTAAGAGGGTTTTATGCTAATGTTAGTACTTCCTTTAATGAGAAAATAAAGCTTTTGTATTCCACAATTCCAAGCATTCCCCTTTCATCTATATATCATCTGTAAATTGATTTCACTAACAATTTTCAGCTGCTTCCCAGAAACGCCTATCTTTAGGGTAGTAGCGATGTGTCATTTGCCGCTCCGATGAATATCGTGATGTCGCCAAAAATTTGATTTGCTTTAAACGTTCAGAGATATCATGTTTTATAATGTTTTAACTCGAAAAACAATTTTGCCGTTTTCGACAACTAGGGCTTGCGATCACCTCTCGATAGAGTCTTCACAGTGAATTGATGCATTCATATCTCATAGTCGATAGTGCCTGACTTTGCATTTTTTGTCAGGCAGGATCACATTAATGCCAGAGATACGAATTATCGTCCGCAGGCTATTGACATATAAGGATAAATTTCAAAAACACTATTGACCTAATGCAAGGCATATATATTTGTGTGTATTTATACTCGAATTTGTCTCAAATTTATTCAAATAATGGTATACTGACAGCGCGTTAAATTTAAAATTCGAAGTGGAGATTTGGGGTGGTATTAGGTGTCGCTTGCCCAAACACGAATTTGTAAGAGGTCAGGTTGGTTAACAGAGTATTGGAACATATTTCCAAGTGTTGCGGCATTATATTGCAATATTCGACAAATTTCGTGTGAGCCCATCAAAATGTTTGGTGCCCTTGCCATAAGCCAAGTAATGAGACACACTACAAAAATGAGTTATGCATAAATTGTCTATAATCCAGGCCAAAGAGTATTCGGCAAACCCTTATAATCGCTGCATATCAATTAAACAGGTCCTTCTGGGAATCAAATACCATGTCACTTCAAATATGATAGCACTCTCCATTCCTTATTACAGAGCAATGATCGACCCAAATATAGATTGCATTACATTCATTTCAAGAAGTAGCGGCATGCAATAATAATTTGGGTTTTGACATGATCGTTAGATCATTACTTGATCACAACCAATCATTTGTTTCGACTGAAATCTACCCCCCCCAAAAAAAAAACAGCAAGCTGCAAACCACAAATGTGAACAAATTGCAAAAATCTGTATGACTTTATGGCTTTACACTAGCTGCGAAATTGGAGTTTCGTGCGATGTAGATCTTGTGAATAGTGCGACCTATGTCCAATAATACCGATTTAAAAGTGAGTACCGTACATTCCCCTTAAACCTGTCATGCAGAGTGTTATCGGGTGAGTTAACCCGTGCAATGGAAATGTCCGTCAATTTACAATGTAAATTAAGTCAACGCAATATTTTAATTTTTCGTTAATTTTGAAGAAAAACTTACGAAGGTTTGAAGGAAAGAGTTTTCTGAAGTTTGCCATAACCCCCCCCCCCCCCCCCCCCAAAAAAAAAAAAAAAAAAAACCCCCCCATGGACGACTATAATATGACCACAATGTTTTCCAAGACACCATTGTTGAAACAAGTTTGCCAAATCTCCAACTATGGATGGTGTAGTATAATCATGGGATACTACCACTGGCCTCTACACATGGATAGCGGGTCTGAGTCGCGGAGTGTCGCAACAGGAAGTTGCTTTTCTACCTTGGTAATATGGCGGGAAACAATGCATACACCTTGTCACAGTTAAAGGAATTTTGTATAACAATAGAACATCTGTGTGGAATATGTGCAGCAGTAGGTGTTTGCATTGTTTCCCGCCATATTACCAAGGTAGAAAAGCAACTTCCTGTTATGACACTCGGTGACCATTTAACTGTGCGGCAGCCCGCTATCCATGTGTAGAGGTCAGTAGATACTACATTAGCACCGATGAATATCCAAAGGCTGGAATTACATTAAACCAGCTTTGGGGTCCTAATTGTTACAACATAGTCACGCCCCGATAGCGTGTACCAGGGTTGTCTATTGATTTCTAAAAAAAATCAACCACTATGGTAAGAAGGTCTTAACATAATGCATAGCTCAAGAGGAGGGGAACTATGCCGTATTATTAACAGTCAAAATGTCATTACTGCACTATCACGGACATCTTCCTCAACCCGATTCCGCATCAATCTATCATAATGCAATATACATAGTACGTGGACACAGAATGTAAACAAGTCATCATAATTCAAGTATGGAAACGTTTGTATAATATGTAATCAATATACGTATGATCAAAAGTATGCGGTCGTCAGGTTTAGGATCTCAATATATGAGATTCCAGTCGCACGCGCCCAACTGTGTTACCACTGATTTTCGATAACTCGTAAGACCGAATAAAAAAATACGAATAAATTTATTCGTCATTTTCATCACTGGTGGCTGCCATCATTGCAGGCAGACAGGAAATTTGGAGCATTAAAATATAGGGAGATATCACATCCAGGGAGGTGGGAAGAGTTAAAGAGTATTGTTTGGCAACAGTTGATCGTTGTATATAATATTGGCGAGTTGGGAATGTTTGTACTTTAAAGTGGGGGTAGTCATTAAGAGAGGTCAAATATAGTGAGTTACTCATTATTGGCAGGGTTAGATATGGCAAAGTTTGGGATGTGGCGTCTTATGTTGATGTATTGGGGATTGTTTTAACTGTGGTGAGTTAATTCAGAGTATTGCAAGAGTTTAGTTTGGTAAACATTCTGGTTTGGTGTGTTACGAAGAAAAAAAGGAGGTTTGTACTTGTCAAGTATAGAGAGGGTAGTTTAGAGGGGTAAATATATGGTATGGTATTTGCCGTTTGTCGGTAAATTGATTGAAAAAGACAGCAAGCCGTTTTCCTCTTAATGTTAGATCTTTCAGCGGCTTTCGATACCGTGGATCATGGTATCCTTCTGAAACGGCTTGCTGTTGATTTTGGTCTCAGTGGTAATGTACATAACTGGTTTCAGACTTACCTTAGTAACAGAACTAGCCGTGTTTCTGTAAACGGGACCTTATCTTATGAAACTGAACTTATTTATGGTGTGCCCCAAGGTTCAGTCATCGGCCCCTTGGGTTTTATTTATTACACTCGCAGAGTAGGCCAAAAAAAAAAAAAAAAAAAAAAAATGGCAGGCGATCAGGCTTTTTCCATCGCTGCTCCCCGCCTTTGGAATGCCTTACCCTTTGAGCTCCGTAACCAAGACAATGTCACCACTTTCAGACGCCAACTGAAATCTCACCTCTTCCCTAATGTATAGTTTTTTCATTCTTTCTCTTCTTTTCAGCGCCTTGCCTACATTGTAAAAGGCGCTTTATAAATCTCATTGATTATGATTATGATTATGATTATGGTGGGTTGTCAGCTTCACAGTACAGAAAGTATTTTGATGTAACATACTATTTCATATATTGAAAAGTAATGTTGTGAAGAAGCAAACAAACAATTATGATACTCTGTGGTAACTCGCCATATTTAAACTCTCGGAATAACCTACCCTAATTCAAAATGTAAACATTAACACCAGTCATAACACACCACGTCACATTTTTTCTTAACGTAACTCTTCTAATACTCTGAAGGTAACAACTCACCATATTTTAATTCTCAAAATGACTCCCCACTTCAAGTACAAACATTTCCACTAATCACTACAACACGCTACATCACAGCGTTTGCTAAATGTAATTCTTCAAATGCGTTGCTTTTGAAGTGACAACCCACCACATTTTAACTCTCCAAAAGATCTCCCTACTTTTAAGTACAAACATTCACAACATGACTTTCCGTCGATTGATTTTTATTTCCGTCGATTAATATTTTCTATTTTATGTTCTCATTACATACAGCATATTTCAGAATCCGACATTGTGCAAATAAATTTGTCAAGGAACATAGTTCATAATTCTAAAAAACATGTCCTATTCATTTGTATGTGTAGTGTGGTAGCTAGCTGTGGCTATAATGTCTAATGGCGGCGCCCATGGCTAAGGGACGATTTTTTTTATTCGTATTAATAAATTCGATCCAACTGACTGATATGTATAATGGCGGTGTTGCAACTTGCAGGCATATTTTAAAAATGAATACATGGTTTTATTGCAGACGAATATAACGTAAATCGTTTTAAACAGTATTTTTTAACCTTTACCGTTCAAATTTCAAATTTAATATTGGAATAATATGCTTTCATGGCCATTCCTGTACTAGCTCTAAATTCGCTTAATCATTTAAGGAGAGACTCGGTCATTTTATTCACTATACATACTCGCTGAACAATACTGAAATGTTATGGGCATGCACATTGGAACTCATATCAGGAACTCAAACAGCTTCGTATCTTTGTGCAGGTTGACCCGTTTTAAATCCTTGCATTCATATTACGCAATGTTATGATATTTAATTAGTTTTGGCAATGGTTTATCTTGGGTCGTATGGTGGTAAAGGTTTGTGATGCGAATACGCACGGTACTTTGCACAACTCGCAATCAACGAAATCTGACTACGCCGTTTATACTCAATACGTTTAAGACATTTGGGGATCTATTTGAAGCCAATGACCCGAGTTTGTAAGGCACGATTGCGTGCATTTTTCATGTTGATTTCACATAATGGTACACAGGAAATAAATGATTTACATGCAGTTTGAAATGAACTTCAGTGATAAGACTTTATAATTTTAATTATACTTAAGCCAATCTAAAGCTTTCACACTTTCTCTAATTCGCTGCGGAATATGAATACCTTATCAAACTTTATGCTATATCAATATTATATAGACGTGGAATGTAAGCAATGTATATCATAATTCTGCGATGGCATACGTAAAGAGCAAGTTGTAGGGTATAATAAGTGAACTTTCTGTTTACATTATTCCTCATTAAACGATGCCTGCGTGATTCTGTATAGCATTCTTTTTCCAGGCATTTAAAGCATTGGCCTTCACAAAAATCCAGGTGTTTTATTTATATCAAATTTATCTGTTGTGATCGATGTAGATACTAGTTCCGCTTGGCAAACGAACTGCACTACCTAAAAATAATTAAAAAACAACCCTACAAAACATAAAAATAAGGTGCTTCTTTCGCTCAATTTGAAAACAAAATCATATAGTAGTTTATTACGCATTTTTATCATGCGACCTTTTTTGAAGATGCATTTCAAAAGTTGTATATTTACAATATTCTTCATGTGCTAGTGGATCCTCTTTACAATAAATCTCGATCATGTATGACAATGTGCTGTTAACTTGAGAACAATAAAGTATTGCTGATTCAAAAAAATCCATAGTCATACCAGAAACATCGATGTATCAATTGTGACCGCTGAAAATCCTTTTTCGTCGTTGCGGCGATCTCAAATTGAGCAAACATCATTGTTCCGTTGTAAATGAGGTGTCAAACTATGAAAAGAAAGTTGGTGCCTATAAATATCAAGCAGAGGTATAAAATTCTACATCCAATACTACATAGATATTCATACCTTACACTTGTTACTGTCTAGATCATATAAAATCATTGGACTTTAGCTATAATCTGAAGTCTTATCATGCTTATAGGATAAATGGTGAGGATTATGTTCAACATCATGCCAAAAGTCAATCCATAGTCCCTGTTTGCCCCTATGTCTATAAAGTGATTTCATTAATATTTTAAGATACATTCGCAAATGATCCCGGGCTTAGAATACCGATATCACATTCGTATCGGTTGAAAAGAATTTTGAAAAGAAAAATAGTTTCCCATTCTGCGATGCCATGAAATTGAGTCTCTTTTGCACAAATACCTGTACATTGACTTTCATTACTACATTACTTTGTATCCATAGATAATCCCGCCTGTAGGGCAAATGATATCGCATTTGTACTGCCTTAAGAGGGTTTTATGCTAATGTTAGTACTTCCTTTAATGAGAAAATAAAGCTTTTGCATTCCACAATGCCAAGCATTCCCCTTTCATCTGTATATCATCTGTAAATTGATTTCACTAACAATTTTCAGCTGCTTCCCAGAAACGCCTATCTTTAGGGTAGTAGCGATGTCTCATTTGCCACTCCAATGAATATCGTGATGTCGCCAAAAATTTAATTTGCTTTAAACGTTCAGAGATATCATGTTTTATATTTTTAACTCGAAAAATTATTTTGCCGTTTTCGACAACTAGGGCTTGCGATCACCTCTCGATAGAGTATTCCCAGTGAATTGATGCATTCATATCTCATAGTCGATAGTACCTGACTTTGCATTTTTTGTCAGGCAGGATCACATTAATGCCAGAGATACGAAATCTATCGTCCGCAGGCTATGACATATAAGGATATATAAATTTCAAAAACACATATGACATTAACGCAACACACCACACACACACACACACACACATAGATATATTATATAATATATATAATATAGATATATATATAATCTATATATATATATATATATTATATATATATCTATAATAACCTCATAGTAAACAGTAGTATTACAGGTGACTATCTTGGAATAAGAGTGCTCAATCACATTACAGGAGAGCGGGAAAATAAATTAAAATTCAAATTAGAGTAACGGTTGCCTTTACAGAGGTCTTACTTTGCAATTATTTACGCTCTCCTGTAATGGGATGAGGCACTCTTAATTCCAAAGATAGTCAACTATATAGATACATACATATAATATATATATTATATATATATATATAACATCATAGGAAACAAGTATTATTTACAGGTGAATACTTTGGAATAGAGTGCTCAATCCCATTACAGGAGAGCCTAAAAGAAATTACAAAGTATAGACTCTGGAAAGGCAACCGTTACTCGAGATTTACGGTATACCCTCACATACGATCACTGGGTACCGATCTTCAGACGGTTTATAGATATATATATATATATATATATTAGTGTGTGTGTGTATTTATACTCGGATTTGTCAAAAAATGGTACACTGACAACACGTTGAAGTGGAGATTTAGGGTGGCATTAGGTGTCGCTTACCCAAGCAAGATTTTGTAAGAGGTCAGAATGGTTAGCAGAGTATTGGTACATCAAGTGCTGCGGTATTCTATATGTATTGCAATCTACTGCAAATTTCGTGTGAGCCCAACACAATTTTCGGTTCCCTTGTTATCAGGCAAGTAATGGAACACACTAAAATTAATCAAATGAGTTATGCATAAATTGCCTAAAATCCAGGCCAAAGAGTATTCGGCTACGCTTGTAATCTTTGCAAATCAATTAAACAGGTCCTTCTGGGAATCAAATACCATGCCACTTTAAATATGATAGCACTTTCAATTCCATATTACAGCGCCATGATCGACCCAAATGTAGATTGCAATCCTTTCATTTCACGCATTAGCGGAGTGTAATAGTAATTACATGATCATTAGATCATTACTAGATCATAACCAATCATTTGTTTCGACTGAAATCTCCAACGATTTAACGAATTAAAAAACACAGCGAGGTACAAAGCACAAAAGTGAAAAAAATGCAATAATTTATATGGCTTTATGGCTTTACACTTAGCTGAAAAATTGGAGTTTCGTGCGATGTAGATCTTGTGCAGGGGTTTTTATTATTTTTTCGGAGTGCAGTTCATTTGTCAAACGGAACTAGTACCCTGTTGATGTTTGAACAATTAAATTCCTCGATCACAACAGATAAATTTGATATAGATGAAACACCTGGATTTTGGTGAAGGTCAATGCTTTAAATGCCCGGAAAAAGAATGCCATACAAAATCACGCAGTCATCGTTTAATGAGGAGGGAATGAGCCCACACCAGTGACAGCTCGGCAATCTCCTGATTGACAACGATATACGAGCGAATGTATGTTTAAACTGGTTCTACCATCATGTAAACATAAAGTTCACTTATATACCCTATAAATGGTTTGCTCTTTTAACGTATGCCATAGCCGAATTAATGATATTATTGTTTACATTCCACCTCTATATTATATAGCCATAAAGTTTGATAAGAATTCATATTCCGCAGTCGAATTCCAGAAGTGTAAAGCTCATTGGCATAATATAATTTAATCTTACAAAGTATTACATGCCATGCGACAGCGAAACGCGTCCTAAAGTCAATTTCAAACTGCACGTAAATCATTTATTTCATGTGTACCATCAGTGTGCAATCAACATGAAAAATGTACCATGGTTCCTTATAAATTCCGGGTCAATGTATTACAACGATTGAGTATACCGGCGAGCAAAGAGTTAACCGAAATTGGATTCCGGGACAAAAATGCGTAGTTCAAGTTCTTCGAGTTCATTACCTGCGCATCATCAAACCTTACCACCATACGACCCAAGATTAATCATCGCCAAAACATAGCACTATGTAATATTAATGCAATGATTTGAAACGGGTTAACCTGTACAGAGTGCAGAGATAGCAAGCTGGTTGAGTTCCTGATATGAGTTCAAATTTGCATGACCATAACAGAGAATGAACATATTACCGGTGTAAAGAAATTGAGTGTCCCCCACACTGATCTCTACACACTGGATAGGCAATCTCCACGCGATTGAATAGCGAGCCGGTGAATATACCGGAAGTTGTGCAGCGTCCCTTTTGCTCTACCCAAAACATTCACTCGGTTGCACGGGTTTCTATGGGATGAGTATACATGTATGCCTTATAAAGTACTTTTCTGGCCAATATCTGAAAATATATCAAGCATTTGCAATTTGTATGGTGTATGTTGCCCGTTTTGCCTGAAATTAACTGTGAGTAGAAGTAAACGAATGTAAAAAAAAAAAAAAAAAAAATTTCCCTATTCAGTTGTACGTGCACGATCGGGTTCTTGGGTAGAGCAAAAGGGCCGCCGTGCAATTTCCGGTTTCCTCACGTTCGAGCGGCGATAGCCTATCCAGTGTATAGAGATCAGTGGTCCCCCATGAGAGAGTGTCCTAGCTACCATAGCAACATGTACGGAATAAACCGTGACCTTGTATACGAGGCCATTTGGGTACAGTGCTGAAACAAACGATGCATACAGCACTCAATGGCGAACATAATAGACAGATGGGTGGTAGGACACTCAGTCACGCGGACACGGTAGTTAATGACACCGGTCGTTTAAATGTTGTAGCAAACGAGACTACTTGGAGTTTTACAACATGTCGGGTGTAGTGTGTGTTGTAGTTTTTCGCCATGTTCGGTAATAGAAAGCATTGTTCAGCGAGTATATGTTATTTTTGAAACAGAGCTATTGCTGTATAGTGAATAAAATGACCGGGTCTTTCCTTACATATTAAGCGAATGTAGAGCTAATACAGGAATGGACATGAAAACATATTATTCCAATATTAAATTTGAAATTTGAATGGTAAACGGTTAACAGATAATGTTTAAAGATTTACGTTATATTCGTCTGCCATAAAATCATGTATTCATTTTTAAAATATGCCAGTTGTCAGTTGCAATACCGCCATTAAAACTAATTATCGAAAATCAGTCGGTAACAAAGTTGGACGCTCGCGACTGGAATCTCATATATTGAGATCTAAACCTGATGAACGCATACTTTTGATCATACGTATATTGATTACATATCATACAAACGCTTCCGTTCATGAATTATGATAACTTGTTTGCTATGGCAGATGTGTAACTATAAATAATAATAATAATCATAATTATAATAATAATAATAATAATAATGAATTGTACTACGAGTTGTCTATAGCAAATCGTCTTAGAGACGCCTCGTCGTACAAAATATCGAAATTTGCATACATTTACAAAAACCTAATTTCTTATTCTTTGTTATTCAAAACAGAATGAAGCGAAACACAAAGGAAGGCATTGTGGGAAAGGAAATATCGTCCTAACGCTCTAGTCAGTGAACAACAAAAGCCAATTTCCCCCATACGCGTACACAAGGTAGTAATGATAATATTTTTCAAATAAGTATAATAACAACAATAATAAATATGAATAATAATATTATTCAAATAATTTTAATTCTATTAATGACAATAACAATAACAATAAACATAAAGCACAGACCACAAATATTCCGCCACTTCAAGCTAAGTGCGGATTGTCAAGGGTCCACTTAACCAACCAGAAATATATTATAAATGTTGAAACAAGAAAATATAAACAACAGTGTATTTTATGTATAGATCAGAAATATGCATGATTATCATTACAAACGATCAAAACATTATCCTTTTGAACAATAGACATTTGTAAGGTTTCTAAAATACTCAAAAGCGTCCAGTCCAAGTTATAGTTACTTTCAACCATATCAGCCAAAATGTTAATAGCTATTATGACAAGTAATCAAAAATGTGTTTCCATTGAGATGGAACACAAATTTTAATGGTTGCCATGACAACCAAATAAAAAAATAAAAAAATAAAAAAATAAAAAAATAAAAAACTTATTTTGTAATTATTGCAATTTTTAAATGCGAACCGGTCCTTTGTAAATTTGAGAGTTATCACTTTATTGCAACAAGAACAAAGACCCTAACCCTAATTTATAACACACGAATGCAAATATAAAAACCACCTAAACCATGAATTCACCTTTCACTACATGCCAAAAAATACAGGGTTTTGAAATGTTGAATTCATGCATGGATAACAGGCTACCTTACAGTGCCTATTTTTGAGTTCAGCGTCGTAGAAGACGAGCACAATTTAACTCACACAAAGCAAGTAACTTCAAACTGTTTAAAATATGGAACTATACATTAATTGCAAAAAAATAAATTCATTTCAAAAGAAAACGTTGATTATAAGAAGTGTAAATTGAATAAGAAGGAGCGAATTAATAATGAAAAAGTACAAATCGATTACAAATAAACATCAAATTTAAATTGTGTTCCCTTCATTCCAATTTTACAGTGAATTTCCAAACTTCAATCAATTAGTTGGCTAGAAAGAAATACAAAATAGGTTCTGCAGAATTTGATTTAGAGAACCTTATGATCATTATGGAATCCCGCAGGGCTTAACCAATGCGCTACGCGATTCCTCAAAGCATGAAATCAGAAATAGTCGCTACTAGCAAGACTAGCGCGGTAGGTTATTTTGAGATGTAAAGAGTGTGGAATCAACCATTGTATGTAAAGCTTCACAATTAACCATAGTCATTCTCAATTTTTTGTGAACATTATGAACACGGTACACACCCACACCTGACATAAATAGACTGATTATAGCTTTTCTTGTGCTTTGTTTTAATGTTTAATAAGGTTTAATATTTTCATCCTTATTTGAGAATTTTCAACGCATAACTGAAAAATGTTTCTATTTTAATAGATATTGTTGAAGGTGTTGAAAGCCGACGCCTATATTTCTTTGCCTTTTTCTCCAAACTTCTTTATTAATTTTAGAATGGTCTGTGTGCTTCTGTTCAAATTTATTATATCTCATTCATTTAGCACCCATACATAATTCTGAACTTAAAAAAATAAAAAAATAAAAGAGATCCAAACTATATTCCACGATTGGTCGGTGCTCAAAGAGTCAGAGAATGGTCAACCGATGAACAGGAACGCGTGTAGCGACAAATATTCATAGTTAGGCTGTCTGTCGGTGTGGCGTCTTTACGACACCATGGAATGTAAATTTTTGCAATATATGGGGTTAGCAACAAAACGATTGCCTTCTGGCATAAAACTCAGAGTAACAACTTCTGTTGCTTCAAGATACTTTTACGCTCTTCCTTTCTGGCAATGAACACTCTGATTCAAATGATTTAATCATAACATAGATAATTGTAGAAAAACAAGCAAGAGTCGGCTAGATTTTGTTTTAGAAGGAAAATGTTAAAAATATTTATAATATACATATTGATATTGACAAGTAATCCACACTGCGTTCCTCTGACTATGCCATTGGACATTGAGCCCTACGGGTACAATTCATATTATAGTTTTCTGTGCTGAATTAGGAGGGATTTAGGAGTTGAAAGTCTCTTTTAACGTTGGCAAATGAGGAGATTGAATAATACAATGTCATAAAATAAAGACCATGAACATAACATCGAAATACTTTAAAACATACTACAGTTTTTGTAAATGCTGTTAATGATACCCTTAACCTCTGTGAGAATCGCTCTATCAAGTTTCCATTTCAATGCTGCGGTTAGCACAATATCTACTATAGTTAGGATTTATTATTTTTAAAAAGTATTTTAGTTGTACAGTTCTTCCTTTGTGTTGCATACATGCCATCATGCGCGTTGACTGTAATGCGCTGCAGAGCATTAATTAAATATTCCTCCAATATAGTAGTAATAAATTTGAGGATCAAACTCGAGGTGATTCCTTCGTTACTTATGTTCAAAGGTAAAATGTGACAGCTTCTTTCGGGAAGAAAATAGCCACTTTCCTTTTCACCTTCAATATGGCTCATACCGCCAGTTGAAATGGGTATACTAATGTGCAAACGTGAATTACTTAAGAAAACTAAAACGAAACGTGTTTCCTTATATTTGCCGACACCATCAGACGAGGCATTGAGAGAATTCCCCCAGCATCGGGATATTCTTAAATGCCCTCCATCGATTTTCAGCCCTAACTGTCAACGTATGTACGAATGTCACCAATCATGTTATTAGTGTGTGACTTTACATTAGTTTTAAAGGGGTTACGCAAAGATTTGCTAAGTCGAACATATGCATGTAAAATAAAGTGTATGCTGTATATTGAACGCAAAAATTCTGGCAAAAGACTGCCAAAAGTGGCCAAGACAAGATCGGCTTATTCTTTCAGCAAGAAAAGAATCTCCTACAACCGCTACAATGTTATTGTTATATCACAAGAATGAATATCATTAATAACGTATATGGTGCAGATTCACTCATATGATTTGAACAGTTATCTCTGTCACAGTGATTGATTTAGCAGTAAGTTCACTGTTACCGATCAAAGCTATTTAAAGATATTATCTGGGCGTGTATATTTTGACAGGTTTGCTATTGTATTCTTGTGAAACAATTTCTTTATTGGACATATAAGCTATTTTGACATACAATGATAAATATTAGCATAAACCCTTAAAATCGATAGTCCAAATTTAGTAAGTACAATTAAATGCTGTACTTTCTGATGCTATCACTACCAGGTTACACGTCTGTCATATACTCAACAAACGTCTGCACTGTAATAATGATAATATTAACACTTAACTGTATACATGGTATAAGGGGTTTGCACTTTCGTTATTGCATAAGGGGGTGGGGCGAGGATCTCCCAGGGACCCACTTTATAACCCCTTTCCCATAGGAGGTTTGAGATAAAATCCACTACATGGTAGAAGGCTTCAAAAACATCAACAATAAAGAAAAAATTTAGTTATGCGTCAAAATGAGCAAAAAGACACTAATTAGTTTCTGCACTTTTGCAGTATTGATTCATCTAGACTTGTATTGTTTGCTTTAATTGGTAAAGAATGAACTATATTTACCAATTAAGCACAAATATAAATATCTCATGCTATTTTATATTTTTAGGGTTACTTGTATGTTAATTTACCATAGGTTTCTATAGTGAACCTCTATATGATGAATATAAACTATTATGGCACCAATTATGGTCTACTATACTTTCCAAGAATTTTTGATTAGTTATTTACTTTGCTAATGTCACTAGGTGTATGCATTATTTTCATTTTTTTTAATGGGCACTACGGTTAGTGCATCACGGGGGCCTAGGGACCCATGCTAATTAACGCAAAAAACGACGCGATGGTGAGTTTTTTATATTTATTTATTTTTTTTGCGTCAATGCAAGTACAACTGAAAGTTAGACAAATACAAAACATATAAACCAAATACATTGCAGCATTAAAATACGCGGGTAGAAAAGCAAAAATGGGTCCCTAGGAGTCCCACTCTTGTGCAGTTAAGTGTTAAAAGGGTTGACCAGTTTACGTACACATGATATTCCTATATCATTATCCTATGACATTCTAGTCTGACCATATCTATCAAATATCTGCATAAATTTCTAAACGTTGTTTTTATTAGAAGCTTAAGGATTGTGTTTAAAGGGGTTACGCAGATAATGATTATAAAAGCAAACATTTGTCTCTTTTTAATTATTGAAATCCTATCAGGTCTATCCTGTACTAGTGATCTTGCAAAATCGTTCAAATTCTTCTCATAGTCTTCTCGTATTATTTTATCTGTTGACATTAAAATTTCGGTAATGATCTCACGAGTATTCTGCAGTGGAACAAACATAATGATGTGGGCACATGTGGTCCAGTGGATATGACGGCCGAATCATGATCTGAAGGTTACGGGTTCGAGCCCCGCTGCGGCCAAAGGTGTTGCGCACTTGGTTAAGGCACTTTACCTCGCTTACCTTGTCGACCCAAGCGATATTCGGGTAGCTGTTAGGAGGAATATTACAATCTAAGTGCTGATGGGATTGTGCGCTTGGCCACCTGCCGACCTAGGTAAGCGATATGATTGTGACGATTTCCTGATGGCAGCGTAATAAAAATAGGCAACAGCGCTGTGATCTTGATGAAATGGCGCTTTATAAAAGCCAATGTATTATATTACTATTATGATAGGATGTGTACTAAAAATGTTAATATTATTTTAAAATACCTCAAAGTCTTACCCAAATGCTATTTTCTATCACTTTACTTTTATGTAATTATATTCATTCTACCTAAGTGTACAAGAAGTCAAACCACCTACTCGTTGTAGACTTAAATGCAAGCAAAGGAGAAGTATGGAATAATCTTACTCCAGTAATACGGTGTGATACTATGAGTCTACTCAAAACATCCACATTATAAATCCTGCTTAAACACTATCGTCTGATTGGGATCCTGTGAACTTCTTTGTTTTTAGAAAAATCATTATATCTCTTTTTGTGCATTAAAGGTGGAACGAGAGATTTCAAATAACAGCTATCCCTAAAGAATGTAAAAATTCTAATTTTTGCACTGGTGTAAAGCTTTCTATTAAAAATATCCCCATCTGAAATGATTAAGCTGAGAACTGTTTCTTTGGTACAAAAATTGTGACATTTCTAATTTCGTATAGGAGCAAATACGAAATTCAGCCTATGTTTTCTATTAAAATATAAGCATATACAAATCACCTTTTGTTTTCATTTTCAGTTATTTCTGTAGCCAAATAAAGGGCAGGGAATCTATTGTGTTTCTAATCTATATGAAATCACTACATATCACATAAAAAATGGATGCCTTGAAATTTCTCGTTGCACCTTTATGTATTGTGTTATTGTTAATATTTTAATAATTTTATAATTTAATAATTTTTTATATCTTATAATAGATGAGTGTTTAGAAGAAATTAACAAGGACTGGCGATGTGGAATATGCTCCAGAGGTATTGAGTTCACTTGTTAATCTGTAAATACAATTTGCTGATCAACCTGGTAAAAGTGCGCTTTAGATCACGTTATATTTAATTCTAGCCAGGTAGAAAATGGTAAAGTTTTATTTGAAAAAAGATGTTGTTTTTTCCATCAACTTTCAAAAATAACATTTTCATGAAATTAGCAAAATACCAAAGAGCAATAAAGTGGTTTCCACTAATTTTATTCTCTCGCTGTCCCTTTATTGTCAGTTTTGTACAGATGTGAGTATCCCAGATGTGAGGAATCTTTGCCCAGAAAGCGGCTCGATATCGATTTGAGCATACTGCCATGATTAGAATCACTCGGGAATGATATCTAGATCAACAAACGCAAAACAAAGCAAAACATTGCAAAGGCAGCTTTATTCATTAATATTACGCTAATTACAAAAGAAATGCTGTTGATTTGATTTCTTAACAATTCACACTTTTAAACAATTCATATTGTGGTTCTCAGTATGTCCTATGATATTGAAATAAGTAAACATTATTTTAATGTTAAATAACAATGCAATAAACATTCAGACAACTAACAATAAACATTTCTGAGCATGCCTCCACTTTACTGTTACGTAAATAGATAACTTGGTCACTGCGCCGGGGTTACTTATCTCAATATCTTGCGATAAACAGCAACGTTTTATAGAATTATACTCTTCAAAACGTAAACTCTTTGACCAAACAAAAGTCATTGTATAGACGTAGAAAAAAAGGTGCAGCGAGAATGTGCTTTTTAAATGGCCAAACTGAGACTACAGGATTAAAGAGATTAAAATAATTCCAATGCATGATATGTGATAAAGTCTGTCCCGGAAATATTACGCACACCTACCATAAAAGACTGCTTTGAAAACTGCGTTATGGAAAAAAAAACTTTACGAGTAAATTTTATTCACCACAGATACTATAGAGTGGTCACATCTGTTCGAAAAACCTTGTATGATCTAAGAGAAAATACTATTTAAAAAAAATCAACTGCGTATGACATTGATGGAATCTTCGAAGTCACCCGTTAATAACGTCATCCTAATAATTATATTTCAATTACAAACTGTCAATACAAGGAGCCAATTTACACTTAAAGATAAATGTCCATATTGCACACAAACGGTTAGCATAATGCAAAGAGCCGTCCCACTACATAAGGGTTTTGTAACACGGCTTCAGTTTAATCAGCCGTTTTCTTTACATGTCTTATATGTGACTAAAATAACTTTGTTGACAACTAATTTTACAGTTAAGCAATCCAAGGTTAAGGTCAGAAGAAAGACTACTACAAGAGAAATGACCGTTTTTCTTCAGGCTTGTTCGACCACGTTGCACGTGATCTCTATTGAGCGCGTAATCTGTTGCATAATTTTAAGTACATGCAGGAAGACTTGTAATTGTAATTAGTTGATCTGCCTTCACTTCAATTAAACTAATATAGATGTATCAATCTAATCATTGATGTCTAAACACTGGATTGGTTTTGCAATAGAAACTGTGTAATAGAGGAGTGAAGCAACGGGCTCACCTGCTGATAAGCCCGAAACAACAACATTCCAGAGACACCTGTTTTACAGAAGTTGTAATATCAGGTACCCGTTTGAGGGACATACCATTAAGATGGTCTTTCCCGTGGCGTCCCTGTTCCGCTTTGTTGGTTGGTTGGTTGTTGGGCTTGATTTAGTGCTACTTTTGGTGTCATTGCTAAAGCTAACGAGTATTATTTACTAGAAAAAATACAACGTTCACTATGCCTTCCTTGTTTGTGAATGGGTACAAAGGTCACATAAGGTCACTGAGATTATTTGGGTCAACATTCGGGTCAACATTTTTACCATAGACAGATACACAGACAGACACACTACCAAAGCAATCCCTATGTGCCTTCTTGCAGACGACACAGAAGTTGCTGCCAGCAAAATGAATATGGCATTCTATTATGGCGTTTTATAGAATTATACTCTTCAAACGTAAACTCTTGTCAAACAAAAGTCCTTGTATAGACGTAGAAAAAAAGGTGCAGAGAATGTGCTTTTTAAATGGCGAAACTGAGACTACAGGATTAACGAGATTAAAATCATTCCAATGCACGATATGTGATAACGCCTGTCCCGGAAATATTACGCACACCTACCATAAAAGACTGCTTTGAAAACTGCTTTATGCCCAAAAAAAACTTTACGAATAAATTTTATTCACCAGAGATACTATAGAGTGGACAAATCTGTTCGAAACACCTTGTATGATATAAGAGAAATTACCATTAAAAATCATCTGCGTATGACATTGATGGAATCTTCGAAGTCACCCGTTAATAACGTCATCCTAATAATTATATTTCAATTACAAACTGTCAATACAAGGAACCAATTTACACTTTAAAGGGACATAATGGCATGAAAAAATTGACATAATGAAAAGGACCCTTACTGAAATCACTTCCACGAGTTTGAAAACAATTTGGAAGTTCAGTCTGTAAAAACAGAAAAAGGGGAGAGTTCCGGGGGGAGGTGGCAGTTTGTGGCAATTCCTGGAGCAAGGATGCTGACATTGCTGCCAGCATTTACCAAACTTGAAAAGCATGTTGTCATCAGCTCACAGACTATTGCTATTGTATATGTGCTAATCCCGGCTAATCCATCTTTCACTTGCCAGATCAATATCTTACTACAAGCCTAACGTACAATGCCTGAATCCCGGTCTGAATGCTTTTGAATTGTGTCGCAAAACATGCTAGATACATTGTAAATTCTGTCAGGGATGTGAACACCTTGCTTTTCTGTTCCAGAAATTGCCACAAACTGCCGCCCCCCCCTGGAACTCTTCCTGTTTTTACTGTTTTTACAGAATGCAAACATCCAAATTGTTTTCAAACTCGTGGAAGTGATTTCAGTAAGGGTCCTTTTCATTATGTCAATTTTTTGCATGCCATTATGTCCCTTTAAGATAAATGCCCATATTGCACACAAACGGTTAGCATAATAGAAAGAGCCGTCCCACTACATGCGGGTTTTGTAACACGGCTGTAGTTTAATCAGCCGTTTTCTTTACATGTCTTACATGTGACTAAAATAACTTTGTTGACAAGTAATTTTACAGTTAAGCAATCCAAGGTTAAGGTCAGAAGAAAGACTGTTACAAGAGAAATAACCGTTTTTCTTCAGGCTTGTTTGACCACGTTGCACGTGATCTCTATTGAGCGCGTAATCTGTTGCATAATTTTAAGTACATGCAGGGTGACTTGTAATTATAATTAGTTGATCTGCCTTCACTTCAATGAAACTAATATAGATGTATCAATCTAATCATTGATGTGTGAACACTGGATTGGTTGTGCAACAGTAACTGTGTGTAATAGAGGAGTGAAGCAACGGGCTCGCCTGCTGATAAGCACGAAACAGTAACATTCCAGAGACACCTGTTTTACAGAAATTTTAATATCAGGTGCACATTTTAGGGACACACCATTAAGATGGTCTTTCCCGTGGCGTCCCTGTTCCGCTTTGTTGGTTGGTTGTTTGTTGGGCTAGGTTTAGTGCTACTTTTGGTGTCATTGCTACAAATTTCTCGAGGAGCTATAACTTAAAGACACTATCAGTGATCTGCTAAATCAGCAAATCGAAAAAATCATCAAAAATCAGATTTTTGCATGTATGCAACAAGTACAGGCATCCTAACATACCCTGCAAATGATAAGACCAGAAGCAACCTAATAAGGACAGAATCTGAGATTTTAGTCATTACTGTCCGAACGGACACTAACTACAACACGTAATTGAATGGAGAATCGTATCTTGGAACACTGCCGTTTTCTTCCTTTTCTGTCAATTCTACAGCTGGAAAAGGTAACTTATGAGAATTCTACAGACTTACCCTTCACTTTGAAGCTAATCCTGCAAATTTCAAATATTTTTCAAATCACTGATAGTGTCTTTAACGAGTATTATATATTAGAAAAAAATACAGCGTTCACCGAACGCATTATCGTCTGCCGTCGTTGTTTGTGAATGGGTACAAAGGTCACATAAGGTCACCAAGGTTATTTGGGTCAACATTCGGGTCAACATTTTTACCACAGACAGATCCACAGACAGACACACTACCAAAGCAATCTCTATGTGCTTTCTCGCAGACGACACAGAAATGCTGTAGCTTCAGAGGCAGCAAAAACAATATGGCATTCTAAGGTAACCAAATAAATTTACTTTGATCCCTTCATTCTGTACTTTCTATGTCAGCCACGCCACGTTTAAATTGGAACACACTGACCGGGATTCTAACCTCCCAGCTTTGGCTGTTTTAGGCTTCCCAATATGGCCGTGGAGCCCATGTGACCAATCCACCCAGCTCAATATCCGTAGTTATCATTGTTAGATTTCCTTTGAAATTTTGAAATCCTTATTTTTCTGCCTTATTCAATTGCAAAAAAAATCTTTTGGTTTCATTTTCTTTTGCCGTATAATTTTTCCTATATTCTTAATTGTATCAATTCCGACATTGTTCTGAGTGAACCATATCTGGTAACACATGATATGGAATCAACGTTGCTCCCAAAACGAGTAGGTACTAGCCTTACATATTATTAAAATGCGGACCTTTCGAAAACGGGTGCAATTTGTCATTACCTCTTATTTGATGCATGTCGACGCGTATTGTAACATGTTAAACAAGCATGGGTATGTATTTTTGTTACTAATTTTAGACAGGTGTTAAAATAATAATAATAATAGGCAACAGCGCTTTGTATCCTGTGGAAAAGGCGCTATATAAATGTCGGTATTATTATTATTATTATTATTAAATGGTTCAATGATTTAAAGTAAAGAATCGTGCCGTAGAATAAGCTTCCTGTCCGGAGTGTCCATCTCTCTTCCCTTAGCGGTGAGACCAGATTCCTCTTGTATATTTCGCTGTGGATCGCCACTCATCCCGCACAGCGAGTCTGTTTTACCCTCACAGCATATGCTGTTAACCATTCATACTCCTGCGTATAGGGAGAGGCATTGAGATAAAGTGCCAAGGACACAACATGATGACTCCAACGAGATTCTAACCCGCGACCACAATGATCACATGTCGATTGCTGTATCCCCTGCGCCACACTTAATGTTTACGATATTTTAAGTAATATGATTTTTTTATTTGTTTTTGTTTTATCTTGTTTGCTTTTTTTATGTTAGACTTGGACATGTACCCAAACGTCAGACATGGAAAATAAATAATACAAATATATTTGTTAACTGTAGCATAATTCTGTAAATCCGATGAGCGTTGAATTCTTTGTAAACGCATGCGCAATTTGTAGGAGGTACGAGTATGGAATGTTATGGTCTCCGAATCAAATCACGAGTGATGATTCAAAGCGCTGACGCGTAAACACACGTAAAACAAATGTCTGAATGCGTTGGAATGCGTCACTGATTCGAAGAAGGCAAGTAGACTTCAGTGTGAAATCTAAATATCTTATATTCATTATTGTTCATTATCATTATCTTGTGAATATTGTACCACTTATCTGAACAAAGTATTGTTTTTGATCATAATACATCATTAGCATTAGCAGATAGAACGCTAGGAATACGTTGACAATACATTGGCAATACGTTGACAATGCATTGGTAATACGTTAACAATATATTGGCAATACATTGGCAATACATTGGAAATACATTGGCAATACGTTGGCAATACATTGGCAATACGTTGATAATACATTGGCATTGGCGTACATAACCTCGAAAAGATGTCGCCGTGGTTCAATCCTCTCAATTGGAGTTATGGGAATTTGGTAGCGTAGGGAAGACAATATAATCATCTCATATGGCAATACACATTACACGTTGACTCACAGATGTGTTAGTGTTAAATCCTTTTAATCTCCCATCTTTTAATCTTAAGCTCTGGATTAAAACCCTTACAAGGTTTTTTACAAGGGATTCAATTAGCATAGGTGTAGCTATATTGCGGGTTGTCGACCGATGGTCCAAAAAATAGACATATCGGGGGAAAAACAATAAGGCGCACCGTATTACGCGAACTGAAGCATCGCCTAATATAGCTACATTGACCATCGCTGACAAATATACACTTTTTAAAGTCTACTTTTGCCGAAAAAAATGCCGAAAATTGTAAAATAAGGAAATACTCAGTACTTAATGTAAAGGTCATACTACATTAAGCAGTCAGGACTATTTACTTTCTCTGAATGTGAAAATGTTGAGGATACTTATAGAACATTCAGTTGCTGAAATAATGTTACGAGAAATCAGCTTTTGCTTTTTCTTTCGAAAGATAAGTAATGTCTCTAATGTATGTGGTTAATAAAGAGCAAAGTAAATAGGAAACAGCTATGTGTGCTTAAAAAGAAGTCATTTACCTCTTCCTTTCTTCATAACATATTGTATTTGAAAAAAGATAAAAAGAAAATTCTTTTAAAAAAAATGATATGTTGCCAATTTTGATATATAAGAACTATCTTTCGCACTTTTTATATCGAGTACGTTGTGAATCGTCTATTGTTTCATTTGCCTATGGGAATTCGCATGTTCTTTGTAAAATATATATTTCATATGTGTATGCTCTGGAACATCAATGATTAATCAGTGTTATCTTTCGTGAAAGAAAAACACGTGTTTAAAAAAATTACTTGCAAGATTTCACGACTTGGTATGCTACCATATACTGAACTCTGGTAACCCTAGACGGAAAGACTCCTCCTAACACCTTTCTACCATGTTAACCAGTCAACTGAGACTTATACATTCGATTAACAATTCCTAAAACGCACTTTAATTTTGAAAGCACAGCATCATTATTGGTCACGAGTTTCTGAGTGCACGATAGCAGTTTGTTTGAAACATTAAAAGGTATTGCGCAAAACATTAATTTCAGAAATTCGTGTGGCCTGACAATTTGTGATGATGCTTGGGCGGTTTAGATCCCGAAATATGGTATTGAAATATATATTTTTGTCTGTTTGTGGTGCCAACTCCAAGATATTTAGCATGGCCACTTGAAGAAGGTGATGCGGCCATTGCGATATCTCGAGCATCCCACAGGCAATACACGTCGCCCAATCTGTAAATACCATCTTGATGCACAGTTATTACAAGACTAATTGAGGTATTTTGTGATTACTTTGAATTGATGGTTTGTCTTTAAAGAAAACTTGATATTCACAAATTAGCTTCATATCCAGCTCCAGCACTGCATATTACGTGCTGAGTGTGTAGCTGATAGCACGGAGGAAATTAATAGTTACATATGGGGGATTAGATGTGCAAGCTATTACAAGTGTTCATAATGAAAAACGAGCAACAGGATCGGCCGGAAACGGGGGAATAGCAGCACCTGAAACAGCAACATAGCAAAATTATTATTCGTATCTTATCAGGGCATGGCTCAGCGCGGCTTTCGCTTTGAACGATTGACAAGCAAAATGAGTCTGTTCTTCCTATTGCTATGATAAATGCCACCCGATGAATCGCTTGAGTATTTTTATTACCATTATTCTTTTAATTCAACCCACAATTTTATCAATTGAACTGCAGGCTCTATGTGAACAAAAAACAGTGGGATTGGACGGTTTCTGCTTTCGCAGGCACGAACAAAGAAAAAAACTTCCGTGGAATTTTGAATTTTTACAAATGTTTTATTGCAGAGCTAAGATTCCACGTCTATATATTCAAGTAGACGGGGAGAGAGATAGAGAGGTGGCGTTAAAGAAACACTCCTCCATTGTGCCACATATATTATCATATTAAGATAAACTACGCGATTTCTCGGGAAGTTCAACGCACGTCTGAAAATCCTCCTTTACTCTATGCGGTATTCAAAATCCATCAAACACCATAAGAAAGCATACATGAACACGCTTCTCCTAAAAAAAGAGAGAACCTGGAAGGGTTTAGACTATTACCTTCTGGAATTTTGACACATGAGTCGAGAGAAAGTGACAACATTTTAGCAGCATCCACCCCTGACAGGGCACAATATGAGAACTTTTTCCAGTGGCGTTGCGCAATTTCAAGTGGCTATTAAATGTCTGTTCTATATCAAGCGCGCTTGGAAACCACACCCTTTTGCTATGAGTTCAAAAAGGTACGCTTCGGTTGACCCACTTTGTATTAAGTGTCCCAATACAGTATAATCAATATTTTAAGGTAGGAAAAAAGGAATTACTCTAGTTTGAAAACCTCCCTAGAAGTAGAATATTGGTGTCTATCAGATTTTCTGAAGTATGTTTTTTTAAAAGAATATGCAATATCTAGAAACAACGCGCTCGATTTATATAGATGATGAGAGCTGTGTATTTGACCGCGTTGTAATCCCACTAACACCTGGCGATGTGATGACCGTGCTAAACAATGGAATATTTCGCATTCCCAAGGCACCTGTTCAGTGTCTAACAAACATACACCTGGCACAAAAAGTATCTCGGCATGTTTTTCGATCAGTATTGTGCCAAAGTTAGACCATTTTGAAAGTTTTCGAAATATACATTTTGTTGCCTATGTCTTGCTCTTTCATTTAGCACCTCGCTTGTAGATAGAGTGCCCGAAAGACGCAAACCCCCCAAACCAAAAGTTGCATTTTTTTTATTTTTCAATGGTCACTGTGTGTGGTACAACGCAATAATACGTGTGTATTGATTTTACACACAGGTTTTCCGACTGAATGAGCGAGAAAGCCTACTTGCAATATTGATTGTGGTCCGCGTGTTCGTGTCCAGTACACTGCAATGCCCATTGAAAAATCCAAAAACTGCAACTTTTGGTTTTGGGGGTTTGCGTCTTTCGGGGGTTCTATCTCAGCCATTTCTGCACGCTTTTTAACAAGCCAGGTATTAAATGAAAGAGCAAGACCTAAACAATAAAATGTTTATTTCGAAAACTTTCATAATGGTAGGACTGTGGCACAATACTGATCGAAAAACATGCCGAGATACTTTTTTGTGCCAGGTGTATTTGCTCGAAGAGGCGACTCTGACCTCATGAGCTACATCAAGTATACGCTGTGATCCATTCCAAAATACTCCCCCTTTTAATTTGTCAGTAAATTGGGTGCAATGGAATGGCAATTGGTAAATATCTTAAAGATAAACATAAGAATCATTTCGGAATGGCAGATCTAGAATCATCAGAATGGCCTCCTTAGAAGAGTTGAAAACTGCGTTTTATCGGCAAGCAGAGTTATTCATTCTCAGAAATCTTTATACTCAAGTAAGATTATTGGTGTATCGATTGGATACGTAATTCTTAACTACTCTACATGTGTACTTGGGTAAGGAGTTACGACAACCATGGCATTACAACGCGTTGGTTGATGACACGCAAATTTAACTCTTCTTTTGGACCCACACACACCTTAGCTGACGTTTCTAGATTCTCCCTTGACAGTCTAAAACGAAAATCAGGTGTTCTTTATGTAAGCAATACATCGCCATCACAACCTTGGCACAGACTAAGACCTCACAAAGGAAAATATATCTCTCTTCCTTCTACATCTAAAATCGCAATTCTTCCATAAATCTTTCCTTTTCGTTCTGCATTTATGCTCGTTGTGTTGTAACAGTCCAGGGCGCTCTACAGCAGAGTTTGACTAATAACTTGTGTATTCATATCCAAAGGAAATCATTTTTAAAAGTACCCTTTCATTTATTACTGAGATTATACATCAGGGAACTGACAAGAAAGGTATATACAATTATTATATCAGGAATGGACTCGCAGTCAAGAGGTCGCCGATTCGATTCCCTCCAGCCTATTTTTAAAAATGTTTTCGTCATTTTGAACGCACTATTAATTGCGTCTTCTAGCGTCAACGAAACAGTTGTGTCCATCAGAATGGTTAAAAGTCAAGCTACGTCTTCCATCAGAAAATATCATCTTTATTTCCTTCAAATGGTGGAATCTGAGCAAAATAATCGTCCTACGGGTATACCTTTATTATACGACCGCATATAAGCAGGTGCATAACGCATTAAAATAGAGATACCCATAATTGAATATTGTAGGTTTCACAAGGCGAAGTAGTTGAAAGTTGACCTATATAATCGTTGTACAACATCTAGTAAAAGCGAGTTCTTGTATCGGGCTAATTATCAAATTTCATTTTGCACCAGTCGGAAATTGTGGTACAATAATTTCAGCAAAGCCAGAAGGAAGCAATGTATTATATGACTCTGTGTATATACTGTGGTATATCGGAATTTAGTCAAGAATGGTTGATGCTGTTTTGTGCTTATTTGTATTGTCCGTTTGTTTGTTTGTTTGTTTTGGTTATAATAATAGTCAATAATAGTCAAATATTTTTGATACTGTTTTCTCTTGCTCTAATTGCCTGCCGCATTACTGTATGTATATTGTGGGCTTTACGTTAAAGTGACAGAAGGAGATTTTTTTAGGATATGAACGTTTGGATGGTTTATTGGACAAACAGGTGCAAAAGAAAACCGCAAACCTTGTTTTGAACTTGCCTGCTATCGTAATCGTTCTCCATAGAAAACCATGCTTTGACTTTCTGTCGTGCACGACAGAAACTACTAAATCATCATCTTATTACGTAAAGACGGCGTATTCGGCTTATTCACTTCAGGTGTGATCTAATATATTGGTAAGCATTCCAAATATGTAAAAAAAACCTAGGTTCGAGAAAAATTGGGGGCGCTTCTTTCTGGAAATCTCCTCATATCTCTTTAAGCGGTAGCTGTTGTCAAATACGGACTTCGATAGCTTTAAGTATCACGCAAATAGGAAATAAAAGCAGATAACGTTACGTCAGTTTTAATGGGTCGGATTGTCAGATCGAATGCTATCAAAGACAAAAATGCCTAGGGCCCACTTTGCGACAAGTCTTGACATTCACTGGTTTATTCACCTCGACATATATCGCGTGTTTGTGTTCATAACTCACCCAAGCCGACCATTTAGCTTCAATTTATAAATAAACACACACATAACCACACACACAGGCACACTAACACACACCATAGCTCACCCGCCACCCACACCCCTTCCTTCGCATACACAGCAACGCCCCACATACACCTATTTTATCTACATATCCTACTTGGAATCCAGTCTATTTGCCATTGACTTGTATAAGGTTTGTTGACATTACATCTCTAAAAACTATTTCTAAATGGTTATTATGTCTTTGTTTGGTGTTGTTTGACATTTCATTCTTTGAAAAAAATTTACTTCGTTTTATATTTCGTGTTTGTCCCCTTCCGTTTTACGGTTTACCTGATATAGTTACTGTACTTGGGTATTCCCCTGTCCAAAAATTACCCTTTCACCACTGAAATTGGATCTGCACATAGTGAACTGGATTGAATTGAACACAAGATTAAACCTGTAAGGCTGCGCTATAAGACAGCTCGTATGCATCTAGTATGCGTCTTCAAATAATTATATTCAGAGCCTACCGGCAGCCGTTGGATACCACGCAGCAGCGCCTCATTTTGTTACATATTGTCACACATCAGTAATAGAGGTAATGCAACAGAACAACCTTCAATTTTCTTAACATGAGTAAAGTTTGCATCAAGAGTCGACACTCTCCAATAGCAATATTTTGACTAAATCTGCATTCAATTCAGTCATGCTGGGTTAAAGCATGCACACATGTATATTTACACGCTAGGGTAGTGTTATTTGATACAGTGTTTAGTCGGAAAATCTTTTGCAACCAGTCAAATAAAACCTTCAAGGTTCTCATGAACCATCAACGAATGGACACTCGGAGTCATATTACCCGTCATACGATTGGCCATCAAGTACTGAATATTTTTACTGCTTCAACCTTTTCTCTACCTCTTTCCTTTTTCTTTTGAAACAATATTACCTTCCAGGTACATAAAGAAAATTGATCGGTCCGTCTATTT
Organism: Ophioderma brevispina; assembly: GCA_023653785.1. NCBI lineage: Eukaryota > Metazoa > Echinodermata > Ophiuroidea > Amphilepidida > Ophiodermatidae > Ophioderma > Ophioderma brevispina. The sequence continues at coordinate 47,184 of JAMKCH010008334.1, forward strand.
GGGGGCTGACCACCAGTGCTTACATTTATCGAAGAGTTGAGCGAGTTGCATAAAGAAAGAAGAAACGTACAGGAAAATATTGATACACAAGCATTTTTTTGCTTTCGCATATTATTTCGATTTCTTCCATTCCTAGTTTGCCCGTGCGGAATCAATGATGTGATTGTCAATATGCAGCACTAAGCATATAGGCGGCCGTCCAGGAATAACCTTCATCATACATTTATGATTATTTTATCGCAATGTAGTGTAATCTAGCATATTACTAGACCAAGCATTTCAGTATGTTTTCAGGCAGTTACTTAACTCTTATTGATTTTCGTTATGCGCACGTGTTACGGTTCCGTGTGGCTTAAGAAGGAAAACCGATGCAAAACGGATTCTTTATTAATAAACACTATGTATTAAACATTTCATGCAAAGCAAAACACACACGCCACGCGCATGTACACACGCACACACACACGCATACACACATAATTATGATGTTTTCAAGTTTAATGTAGCTTGTTTAACAGATAGAGAAAAAATACATAAGTTATGCAAAATAGAACTCTATAATAATTATGTACAATTTTACTTAATTTGGGTAAAATTTTTACTTAATTTAGATAAAACTTTACTTAAATTTGGTAAAGTATTTTACTTAACCATTTTGGAGTTCTTATTGTGGAGTTACATTTTTTTTCTATGTGTACTTTTAACGTTTAATAGGTAAAAAATGTTGAAATAAAACATTATTGCAAAGGTTGCGGTGATTACATTAATATGTTTTATGTAACATTTAACATTAAACTTCAGGAAAAGTCACCGAGATAAGGGAAAATAAATACCCAAGGAATCCAATAATGTATTGATTACAAATAATTACCTGATGTACATTACTCACATGAATTACAATGTGTGAAAAACCTGGCCAGATGGCCTTAAGAATAATGACGATTGAGCTGTTATTAAGCATAGCAGTAAAATATATGTATGAAAACGATTTGATACTTTGTACGAGGCCAATTTGTAGCTTGAGCAGAGAACTGCGAAAGAAAGAAACTCCGAATTTTTCCTCATTTCTCTCATCGATAATATTGTATTACTGTTATTTGTTTCTCTCTACCCTTTCTCCTCTTCCTTTTTCTCTACCTCCCTCTCCCCTCCCATCTACGTATTCTGATTTTCTTGTTATATTTGATTAAACTTTTGCACGCTGTTCGTTTGAATCGTTATTGCAATTTGCTTAAGCGATATTATACCTGAGACAGACTATATTTTATGTTGTTATTTTCTTTGTTAATGTTATGTTTTGTGAAATTTGTGTTGATCTAGCGAATGTGAGCGGGTGCGTGCAAAGTATATGTGACACAAGATATAGCTATATATAATTTATTAAACTCTGTACATCCAAACAAAACTTGATCATATGATTACGATTCTTCTACAGAAATTGACAGACCATTTTTCTATACCGTATATGAAATCAATGTTAAAATGGTCTCGCTTACTTCTATAGCATATGCCTGTGATAACCGGTGGCTTTAGAAATGAAAACGCCTGAAAATACGGGTCATTGCCACGCGGGTACATCCATCACATATTGCTATTAGTTTGTGTGTTACATACAACCAATAATAGATATTTGTGAGGTGTGCTAGTGCATTAAAAACCTATTATAGGCAACACGATTTGAGAGCAAACAATGAAGATAATGACTACGTATTGAGCTTATACTTACTCCTGGCACTAAGCTGCAGTTTAGTTAGATGTCTCTGCATTTCTTTATCTAATGTATCCTCCCGGAATTCTATAAATTCCTGTTCAATCCTATATCCCAAAGTTTTGGACGCACCTCCCATGCAAAAATAACAATCCTTTATCTCGGCATCCGATTCATGCTCATATAGCAAGGCAGTTCTATTCCAATTATTAATGGCAAAAAAGTTCAGAAGAACGCGTCCAAATTTATCATAAGATCCTTGTAATCTAGTTAATGTTCTAAAATGTCCCTTGTTTGAGAATCCCGCTGATAGACCCCCAGAAGTGAGCAAGGGTACTTTCCAGTAGTTACAGAAACGGGCGGTCGGTGCAGTAGCATATTCGCACATTGGACCAAAGAATACGTCGCATTTGTATTCGTAACGTAAATCAACGGACAAGATTTGTGCAACAGGGTTCTGACACATAGTGTCCATGGTTATAGAAGTTATATTATGGTACGGTAATATGCTGGAAGCGACTTTTGCTAGGGCGATATCCAAAGCTGGTCGGAGCATCTGTGAAAAATAAGGCCATTTTCTATAGTGATTAAATGATTTGTTGTACTCAGGAAGAAGCACTGCCATTCGGACTTCGTCTTGTCCGACACCCTCTGCTACACATTTTACAATGAGACACCAATTTGCCAAAAGTATCTTTGCAAATAGTGACACAGTGACGGAAAGTAGCTTCATTGTAAAGGGTTTGGAATAGTTCCACATGGAAGAACGAAATGAGGTGTGTGAACCTCTTCAGAATGCTACTGATAGCAACGTTAGTGTGTAAATTACGGCTTTAATGAGTTTTGGGCTCATTGAACTGGTTTAGTTACACCTCTGCACCGGTTCCCAAGGATTCTACTACGTGTTCCGCATAAGCATTCCTTTTATTCCTGTCTCCTTGAAATGTCCAAATATGTGCGTTCTGGCATACTTTTGAATCGAACGATATATAGAGTGCGCTTAACCGGAAATATCGACACATGCAAGTTTAAAAACTTCTCCGACACCGAAACCAGGAAATTATCCTCCTGATAGTAGAGCGAACAAGAAGTGGATTAGGTTACCAAGTCAAACTATTACTCGCTTTCGTTCTATCTCTACCATCAATAGCAATTCTCTCTGGTATGGTCTTACATCTACCGTCCGTGTTTTCGTGATGTTGCTGCTCTCCGGCCAAAGGTTTGTAGTTTACATACTAGAAATCGAAAATTGATCAGCACATAGTCCCCGGAGGTTGACCGGCAAAAAGCCTGGTAAATCAAAGATTGCATGAACACACAAGAAAGAAATTCCGTCAATATGTGTTGTCCTCTCACGCGTGCCTCGGCAAAAGAACGGTATTGAATACCAAAGAATCTCTTGCTTTTAGTGCTGGTTCTTGCTAACGTCGCGTAACATTCCCTTGATATATCCTGTCAGAGTGGTCTGGCCCAAGCGTCCGATTTATATCATTTTTTCCTGCTAGAATGGGTCCTCCTTTTCAACCCGTGACGATAAGGTACCAGTGATCCGTACGCGGTGCTTACGTCCGCATAGTGCGTAATAGTATGGTTATGTAGCGAATTGAATATCTGAAAATTATGGACCCTGAGAGATAGTCAGATAGTGGGCGCTATACCACTATTTGGATTGGCGCTTAAAATCAGCTCCACAATTTCCTGGGTATCGCCGTGATAATTAAAAACCAATAAAATGGAGTGAAAAGTGGCGATTTCTTTCAAAGATCAATGTGTTGACGTTGTTGGACAAAATTGCCTTCGTATGCTTGCCTGGGGCGTTGCACTTGAAATACAAAGGATTCTTTACACAATCTATTGTATCATAAAGGATACTTGAACTTGTGAATAAAAAAAAAACAATAATGGTTTACTCTATATGATCACATCGATCCGTAAACCAAATATGACGGTTTTTATTTTAGAAATGATATGTAATATAACCCATTATACATGCGGAAAATATAAGAAATGAAAGAATTAAAAAAATCAAAACCTCTATTGCCGGCCGGCCATGACATACGAGTAGAGTAATATTAGATTTTAAAGCAAAACGTTAACTGTTGATAAGTATAAAAATCTATTGTATCATAAAGGATACTTGAACTTGTGAATAAAAAAAAAAAAACAATAATGGTTTACTCTATATGATCACATCGATCCGTAAACCAAATATGACGGTTTTTATTTCAGAAATGATATGTAATATAACCCATTATACATGGGGAAAATATAAGAAATGAAAGAATTAAAAAAATCAAAACCTCTATTGCCGGCCGGCCATGACATACGAGTAGAGTAATATTAGATTTTAAAGCAAAACGTTAACTGTTGATAAGTATAAATATACCTTTTCCCCTTTTTTCTGCGTAGGGAATGAATGTTTCCTTAAAAAAACAAACACTGTACATATTCACTGTATCCAGCAACTAAATAGGGTTACCTACACGTTCTTTACTAAGAAAAGGCGCCTTCAGTTTTGGAAGTAGTCCCACATAATCAGAAAAGGCATATTAAATTGCGTTGGGCATGACACTACTATATCTACCACGTAATAACTGGGTATATCCTTTGCCCAAGTTGTGTAATATTACCCCAGAATTGAGTCTGAAATTAAGGCCATTAAATTCAGGACTTTTGGTCGGAAACAAAATCAGTAAAATTTTAGAGATACTGAGTAAGATTATATTACTTTTGCCCTTACTCTAGCTCTAGCTATAGGGCTCTCCATTTGTTGGGAAATGCGCAATGGGCCTAACTGATTTTGGCGTAAGTTGCATGCGCAATATGTTCCGCCACAATCATGATAGTTGGAAACACTCTTCCAAGCAGGTAATAACGTTATGTATTTTGGTGAATATATTCTTTATGCCTTCTCCATACTTGAACTTAAGCATGCTCTGAATTAGCGTGATTACAGGTTTCCTGAATAGTTGTGACGGCCATCTTGGATTCCAATATGAAGAGTTAAATCTTCCTCCCAAAAACCTAGTCATATACACCAAAAATCACCTTTCCAACTGCTAGAAGCTTGCAGTCCTAGGAGCCATTTTGGCAGCCATCTTGGATTGAACAGAAAGGAAAGCTTTAACGTTATAAGTAGTAACAGGAATGAACTCTACTCCATTAGACATATAGTCAATGGTCAAAGACACCAAAATGAGCTTCCTATCTGGTCTGGGAGCCTAGATATGACCACTTATATGTGTTCAGAAGCATTTTGGCGGCCATCTTGAAAATATACAAACAGTTACCACCACTGCTGCAATGCTATCACGTATTTTCCAACTATAGGGATATATAGCTTGCCAAAAATCACTATGGCGAAAATTTGGGGGAAAGGATCATAGCCCACTAGTGTAAGTGTGACTGTATGTACACCGACGGTTTTTAATATCACATCCATTGTTAATTTGGTAAAACACAAAGTATCACCTCTATGCAAGACACACAGACAAAAGTTATGATTTCGTGTAAAACACATCAGTTTCGTAAGACGTGTTTTGGGAGCCAGATTTTAGTAGTAGTAGTAGTATAGTAGTAGCAGCTGTAACTACAGCTGTATAATATTAT
>JAMKCH010008334.1:57500-101381 GCA_023653785.1 Ophioderma brevispina
GAGGGCACTTCCAATTGATAGAGTGCTAGACTATGATCTGAAGTGTCTGGGTTCAAATCCTGCTGCGGCCAATTTATTGTGAACTTGTGAAAAGCACTTCTCTCTATCAATGGGTGAAATATTAGGTTTTACTTGAAGCTCAATTCCCTAATGTAATTGCGCTCTATAAAAACCAGCAAGAAATAATTGTTTCATTCATTGGGTATGACGTCATGAAGTAGGTGAAATTCGAAGTAGGCGTAGTTGTCAACTGTCATCGAACTCTGGTATATTTGGCATAGAAGAGAGGTAAATGTAACTTTGTGAATGTTTGCACGATATAGTCCACCAGTCACTTGACGCGACTGTAAACATGGTAAACTAACGAATCACCAAATTCTGTTTTCATAACCATATTTATTCTCCCTTTGAGTGACCACAAGTTAGGCAATAAACCTTTCCAATACATAACACAATATTACCAGGATAACTAAAACACCAAATTTTATCAATTTCATAAGAATATACCAACTAAATGACATACCATATCAATCTATTTCATTAAGTTGTTCATAAATAATAAAAAGTTGACAGGTACCTTGCACAGTTATTTTGTTTTTGAAATCTGGAAAGAATTTGGAATTGGGAATAAAATTGATTTGGGTAGGTTTTTTTTCTCCCCTCATGTACTGTAAAGAAGGGCTTCCAAATTCGAGGGCGTTCTTAATTAATTTTGATTTTACCCTAAGTACAAAAGTAGGATCCTATGGCATGACTAACTTATTGCACAAGTCGGCAGGAGCCAGACCTGCTACACATTAGCAGGTAAGGTAGAATTCCCATCGCTTTACTAAGGGTTCCCATCCAATTTTATCGCGGAGATAGCCTTGATTTTGTTCTCAGAGGAATCCGTAATATAGCTCTGGCTGATCGAATTTGTCGTCGCCAATTCTTATCCATCAGAGCTGCCCTAAACAGCAACGCAATAATCATGTTTTGGTAGCACCAAGGAAGTAAAAGACCGTCAATTGATAAATATTTCCTAATTCTGTGAAAAAGACTAGTATATTTCGATGTGTGTTTCGATGTGGATGTTGTAATTTGATCAAAATAAAGTGGTTTCAAAGTTTTCTTGAAAGTGGTCCACACATTAGAGTCTTGGAGTCCTGCTTCACGTAGAAATGTGTTTTTATATCAGTGCTACTGTTAGTTTTCTTATTATGTACATAAACCCCACCTAGTGCAAAGTCCCTTAAGATAAACATGTCACTGATATCTGTTTTCGATATGGACAAAAAATGGATTTATATAGTACAGTGTAATTCTGTCCATACTCGTCATAAAATTTGTATCGCCAGGTGTTTTAGATTTTGCAATTATTTAGCTTAAACAGGGCACTGGTTAGCTGTTTTATTCATGAAGAAAAGAAACACACGAATCACCTGGGATGTATTTCTTAAAATGAAAAAAAAAAAAATCTAACAAAAAGAAATAAGTACTATGCTCAAACATTAGTTTTAAAATTGGACCAGGAGTATTTGCAAATCTCAGTTCTACAATTCTACTTAGGAAATTGACATAGTGTGCATTATTTATAAACCGATCAGCCGATTATACACCATTTTTTAAAACAACAAAGAACGCCAGAGATTCAAATCTATCGCTTTTGAATTTGCATTACGTTTCGTTTTCATTTTTTTGTATAAATAAGCTTATTGCGTTAGCGAGTGATGTAATGAATAATAAATCTCTTCGGGACGAAAACTTGAAAGGGGAAGATGTTACTGAAAGATAGCGCTTACCAGAAGTAAGATCAAGCGCGATTAAGTTGACTGATAAATTGATCATACAGCTGCTTATTTCGTTCCGTGCATCGATTGTTGTGAAAACTAACCAAGTTGTAGAATAAATAGAAGATACAGAAAATTAGGCTAATGCATTTGATAAGGATATGTGCCGTGATGTTTGAGTTGGTAAGCACTAACAAACGATTTCTTCGCTTGTTAAGTGTGCACTTGCTTAGGTTCCAAGCGTCAAAGAACGATTAGTTTTCTTTTAGCATGTATAAACTTGCGTATGTTCTACGTAACGTAAGAAAGCAAACACCAAGTAAATTACAAAATGTGTAATAAAGCATATTGGGTTAACCGATGAATTCTGATCAGAATAAAGCAATCCCATGAAACACTTCGACAAATAAATTACACATTTATGAGGTCACGTGACTGCCTATATAGCTCCTTCAATAGCATGCAATGATCAAGCGTTCTATTCTTACATAATATATGCTTAACACCGGGTCTTGAGTAATTTTAGAGACGAACTTAAAAGTACGTTTTTTGCGATGTCGTGTATACCGCATTATGCTCGAGAATCCACTTAATGCACACCTGATATACACAGATAGAGCAGTGGATTCCGGGATTACGTTAAAATTACCATCTGAGTTCTGAAGTTGAATACACCATCGGATATTTCGTCCTAACAGTGTTAACCTAAAACTCAAATGACCTAATTTCTTTTATGGAATCAATGGGCTAACTTTTCAAGAAAATACCAATGACAGTGCAATGGCAAAAATGGCAGAGCCGCGTCCAGCCCCTGCTGAGAAGGAAGGATCGGCCATAGAGACCAAAATACCGTGTCGAAATATTAATATGGCCACCTACGCATACTATTATCTAATTCAGACTCCCGAACTAGATTCTCTCTTTTCTGTAATAAGTAATATTCCAAATCAAAGCAATATTGTTTTTCTGAGGCGAATCATCTCTGGAACATGGAATTTCGCCGTGGGCAGTACACGCGGGGACCCATTATCCCGGGGCTATTTGAAATTGCAACGGGGAAGAATATTGCATAGTCTCTATACATACGAATTCATGTATACAAGAAAAACAAGATATCGGCTACGCCATAACGGATTGCTACTGCTGGGGCTTTCTAGCTGGAAAACAAGTTGGAGAACGTTAATACATAGAATAAAGTTGGTTGTTTGGATTTATGTCACATAGGAGGGTCTCAAATAGCGGTACATAATTCCATTCTGTATGTTTGTTTCCTTAGAGGGGCATAATAAGAATAACAACGATGTGCCATTGACAAAAAATAATAATCATAATCAAATCATATTAGACCATCGCTATATTTTTAAGAACAAAAACAGCCATCCATACAGCATTTAGGTTACTTCCAGAGCAAATAAAATTCCCATCGGAATCATGAATGCAGTGTATTGCATTCTCTTTACCGAAGGACTTCAATCCGAAAGATTATACACTTTAAGAATTAATACGTTCTGTATTTATACAAGTATCTATCATTGTTATCTTTTTATTTGATATACAGATGTAGTATATTTGTATGTATGTTTGACTGTGTGTGTAAATGTTTGGATGTATGTATGGCATATGTATGTGTACGTTTTCTTGATTATTTGTGTTTTTATGTATAATATTTAAAAAATAATGAACTCTTTGTTACTTACACTATGAGCTTTAGCATCTCATCTAACAAGGCCATCAGTTCAGTGAACAGTTGCGTTGCACACCAATACGAATTAACCTTGTGTGTTCTGTGTATCATATATCATACCAAAAAACCCTGGGTGTATTTCTAAATACACTGGTGAAGTTACTGAACGGTGTCTGAAGATGAAGGGATTTTGCTCATAGTGTTTTTATTTAATGAAAAACTAAAGGAGAGCGTGGGAGAGCGTGGACTAGCGGTTAGGGTGCTTGCCTATGGAGCAAATTTACAATCAAAATCCCGGGTTCGAATCCGGTGGGGGTCGGGCACTTGCTGAGATGATTCGGGTACTACAATTCTGGATTGATCTGTGTATCAGCTATTGATTAAAAATACAGAATTACCGCTTCCTACATGGTTCACTTGGAATGGGCAAATGGATCATGAAGCATCCCGTCCTCGGAGGGGACGTTAAGCCGTCGTCCCGTGTACAGAGAGCCACAACTGTACAATGTAAATACGCAGTCAGTGTCGAATAAGAGTAGGGGTAAAACCCCTGACTGTTCCCAATCCGCCCCAGCCTCAAATAGCGGGCCATGATAGGACCGTCCGTATCATGGATCACGCGGCCGGATCAGCACACCTGCTGAACAAATCCTAACACAACCACAAAGCCATTACCAATGACTGTGGATACGAGCAAACAAACTAAAGGGCACAAGCGGATGAGTCTAGTGCACAATATGATCTCACTCTTATAGATTACTCAATTTCAATTTATTTCGTGGAGAAGACTTGCTCTAAAAACTGGAATGCCCAAATATGTTCACCCAATTGGAATGCCAAATATGATCACACCAATAAAAAGCAACGCAATTCCTCAATTAAAATACCACATTCTCACTTTAATCTTTATGTGTCGCCTGTGAGGGTTGGACTTAAGGTTCAATGACGTTCCTTTATTCCGAAACAGCATTTTGCCTTCACAGGCAAATTTATCTAGTTTATAGCCCGTTGGTGCGATTAACGTTGACTGCAGTTATTGATGACTGGAAGAGGTTTGCATATGATGAAAAGCACGTTTGTAATTCAATTGTCAAGAAAAATCACCCCTGATTACATCATATATATTTTTATGAAAAAATATATAACATCATGCAAAGTGCTATTGTGTCGACATTTCCCAGAAATGTCACATTTCCATCATACATATAAACATACAACTTCTTTTTTTTTAAAATAAAACTAGGGATGTCCTACATTTCATTTAAAATTGTAACCAACAACAAAGCAGGGGATATTACAAACAGATAATTTCACCTTGCCAGGGTTTCATATCATTTTAAAGACATCATCATCGCCAGTATTAGGAAAGTGGTGGTGCTGCTTTTAAATAAGTAAACAAATGAGGCTAAAATATGTATACTATAAAAAACTTTCAAAAAGACGTGGTTGCATACAAAGTAATGAAGATGATACAGTTAAAACGTAACGGAGTAGTTAGTGATATCCACACTAAATGCCGCTAATTCTCTCACGACAAGGCTCCCTTTAGTCTGCTATCTAGGCATCTAAATGACAGTCCAAATGAGTATGGAAATACACCGAAATGTCATAGATTCGGACCTGTGGCCTCTTGTCATCAGTTAGATGCTGTAAGCAGCCACTTATAGCTTACCAATCATTAATTTCAAGAAAGCTTTACTAAACCACACTCTCGAATGATCAATCTTATGAATATTCATGGTATGGTTTCAGTGCTGTTAATGCTGTAAGTATCTCTTATCTATGTGCATATCGTAAGATAACTCCACAGATTAAACTCAAGTGAAGTGATTTTTAAAAGCTTGTTAGAACAGGAGCACCAAAAAGTTACTATTTATAACTTCATGAAGTCGTACTTCCATATGGCGATCTCTACAGTTAAGGTACATACTTGAAAATAATCATGACGACAACAGTAAAAAAAAATATTTGTTTTTAGGTAACAAGGCTATCTGCAAAACTGTATAATTTTCATTTAAAAAGGTTCTCGCGAAAGGTCACCAAAGATAAGATTCTGATGTGTTGTAAGAGTTTGATATTGAACAAAGTCCTCTAACGCGAACATGTTTCATACTCTGCTAATAGCCATAGTGCTGATTGATAGAGCTCACTTCATATCATTGCTGGTATAACAATCGGAATACTACTTAATCTTAAGTTTGCTTGACGCATCTGACGCTCTAGCAAGTGGATCATCAAGAGTATATGGTGATCTGCAATTCGCCATTCTTAGTACGTTACTCTGTAAATTTCAACAAGATGACTGATTACAGAATTCTATATATCAAGGCCCTTTTGGGAATTGTAATCTTTTTTATAATATGCTATCATTGGCTGCTCTTTGATGTCTCTCAACATGTCTGTAACTGAATTGATTGCGTGATCGAGCTTAACTGATCTCGGAATGACTATAATTGGTGTCGTAATTTACTTTGCTCCAGTCAAGCCCAATAGCAACATTGTGACATGCATGTTTAACATTAGTATATTACTGATGTTTCCCATTATCACAAAAGTGGATATTTGCAAATAGTGGAAAGTAATAAAAACATTAGTATGGGCAAATATTGACGTCGTAATGACTCCTCAAACATTGGTCCACATTACCATTGTCGGTTAGAATGCAAATCAAATTGCTACATGTATTTGTCTCTAATATTTGCGTGAAAGAATGTATTCATGGCGAGAATGCAAATAAAAGATAAAAATTCTCTGAAAGAAAAATTGACCAGCAGGTTAGCTGTAGGAGTCATTGACTTTGTTTAAAGATTTGTTCAGATCATGCATTATTCTGATGATAAGCTTCAATTTGAATATATCATATTTCACAAGGATCTGTTCAATTTCATCAAGAACGAATTTTTAGGGATTTTAGTACACACGCATGACAGAAGGTAGATATCAATAAGGCAATTTGATTCCAGTGAATAACTCAATAAAGATGATTCTGTCACAGCCGTCTGGTAGTAATTTGACTTTTTTTAAGGTGAAATAACATTATGATTATCTTCGTCCACATACTTCGTAGCTGCAACAATTTTATTATCAATCAATCATTCGTTTATCCAATATTCAATAATACAGTCATGCTATTTCCAGGAATTGTTTTTTGCAACAACCACTGTTAGCATTATTACTATAATGACCTTAAAGTTTTCTAATTGAGGTCCTGCCTCCCTTAGAATTGACTTCAATATCCGGTTGCTATAGTGGCTCCTCCTAGGTTATAATACTGTGAGATTCTGGGGCAATATTTATGAATTGCTCGAGAGGCAAGAGTAGAGCGCGTGGCCCACTGGTTAGGGTATTAGCCTTTGGTGCTAAAGGTCCCCGGTTCAACTCCCGGCGGGACTACTTGCAGGGATTTAATCGGGTACTAAATTCTGGATTTAATCTGTACAAGAGCTATTGATTGAAATTGGAATTCGCTCTCCCCATGGTTCAATTGGACTTGGGCAATGAACCATGATAATACCCCGTCCTTCGGAGGGGACGTTAAGCCGTCGGTCCCATGTACAGAGGGTCATACCTGTGCATGCACATCACAGTCAGTGTCTAAAAGAGTAGGGTGATTACCCCTGGCTGTCCCAATTCCGTCCCGGCAATATGGACCCCAATGGAAATAAGCTTCCTGTCGAGGCTTTCTTGGGCTATCCAGGACATTGTCCGAATAAATCAAATCAAAATACACAATTGGCTATTGTATTTTCTTGTTTTATATGCTTCACCAACAGTGGTATTTCTTTTTTCCTTTGCCATTGCCATAGTAGGCTGTTTCCATGTATTCCAAGGCTGGTATTCTGAAAGGGAGTCTAACTTTAAACCCGGGTTTACACCAAGGTTAGTCCTACATGAGTGGACCTTTTGTCCATTCCAACATACTCTAAAATGTGCTGAAATAGGTGAGAAAATTCCTCATTGATGGGCTGTTCTGGTCCATCCATGAGGAATGTTCACCTCATCCGTTACATTAACTTTAACAGTATTTTAAAGGAAAAAGGCCAACTCATGTAGGACTAACCCTGGTTTAAACCCATGTCTAGAGTTAGACTCCCTTTCAGAATACCAGTCCAAGTGTTTATTTCACTAGCACCTCATGTATACTATTGCTTTTCATCTCTAGCCTTCCGAGTTTGTACGTCCAGACTTTGTCGAAGTTGACAGCTTAATTCTTGATGGGGAAGTTTCTCTGGTTCTATGTTGGGGAAAGACCATTATAACCAGGACCATCCAAGGAAAGCAATTAAAATGGATTGGCCGGCCTTGTACTTCGCCTCTCACTGGATGAAGCACTGAACATCTGCAGCTTTATACCAACCTACTCAAGGCAACCGTAAAATATGTGGACAACGTCTACCTTATCCAAAATATATAGCCGAACTCCTTTATGATAGAGACGATATAAATCCATGAATATGATTAACCAAGAGAAGATTTATTGACCGTCCTACCATGGTGCGGTATTTTTAAAGTAATTGATATAGGGGTGTGTGGGGGGGGGGGAGTCACAATTTAATGTGACCTTTCGCCTATTTACGCAGCACCTCAGGGTACCTGTCAAGTTATTAAAGTGATTGCATTGGTTTTTTGTCATATATATATATATATACAAAGAAAACAACAACATGCCGATTTACTGAAATCCCTCCACTGAAATTCCTAGTAAACTTTCTTCCGGTGCGCTAAAATGCCAAATGCTTTCGTAAAAAAATTCCATGTACGCTAAAACGCCAAATGCTTTCGTAAAAAGCTTCCAGGTAATCATTTTCTCATCCTTTCTTGTCATTTTAGCGAAAAATGTGAAGGTAGAGCCTTACGGTATGTTGTTAAATGGTAGAGTGGTTTCCACCCAACATGCCCAAGAATTGTTTATGGCACATTTTTGAAAATATTCTGTACAGTATGGCTCTAAATCTCTGGGTTTATGTAAAGCTATTCAATTTCCATCATTTAGAGCTTGAGAACCCGCTATTCCTACCTTTTTTAGAGCGAAATTGGATTTTCGCCTATTTTCTGTGGAAATTGCCAACTTTGCCGACTCGCGGACTTTATGACGTCATTCTGACGCCGTACTAGCTATGTTGGTACTTATTTGGTATCAATAGAAAGAAAAGGACCATAGCTATCCACTTGATTGAAAATTATAAGCAATAATTTCATTGGTTCTGATCTACAAACGAAACGTGTTTAACCTGTCTCTTCTGAACACCAAAATTTACCTCTTGTTGTATTCCTTACGTCCCAAGAGGAAAATGACTACCAATCTGACCATCACGGCAAAAAGGGAGGTAGCACTATTTTCTTCATAAATCTAGGAGCAATTTCTCAGTAAACACAATGCAGGGGTCCGCTCCGTGATTTTTGTAAAGTGGCAAAAATGGCATTTAGAGATTTTAAGGTATACGGAGACTATAAAAAGAGATGCAATTTGGTCGAATAAAGTGATTTAGCAATTCGCAATTGTTTACGGAAAGTTCATGGTATCTTAGATTATTAGACATTTGAAACAATGTAGGGGCTCATGCGATTAAGACTTCAATGCAAAACAAATATATTCCGGGGTATAAGTGCCCTACTTCTCCCGCAATCAACATTTTGCAGTTGTACCTCGGTCCTACTTGTCTCGTGTGTCATGGCGCCGTGTAAATTCATATATTCTTGAATATAAATGATTAACAGCCTTGCAACGTTTTAAATAACTATAATGGAGATTTGGCTAAATCTAGTTATGTTGTTACACAATTATTAGCCCTAGTAGAAAAATAGCCATAAATAAAAAATGAATGATATCATAATTTTATTCAAACACCCACCCACACACAAACAAAGAACGCAATCAAAGTTAAGCAAACACCCAAAAACTTGACTACGATTATCAAAGCATAGAATATCTCTTTTTTTCTCTCTCTCTATCCTTCCCTTGTTCTTATAGCGTTTTCCTTAGGCAACACACAACTGAACAAATAAAGGTGTGTGTCCTTTCGGATAATTTGATGTATATTATTCGTAGCATATATACATAAGACGTCTATGAGGGGTACTGTGTAATATAATATTTTCATTCAAACATTGATTTAGATGCAAGAAGACCACTGTTGTATTAGAGCACTTATATTAAAAGAATATATTTAAGAAAGGGAAAAATATGGAAGAGAATGGTAATATCATATAACCAACACGACCATTAAAAGCCTTTAATGCATTGAGTATTTTCCTTTCACCAATTCTAAAACGTATCTGATTTTCCCCTCTGATATGAATCGCATTAATGTACTAAAATGTTCTGGAAAAGAATATAATATTTCAGAGTCACTTTTATAGTTAAACATTCCGAGAACGTAAAACGTCTGTGAGCGAGTATGTCACGTACTAGTCCATTAATAAATTGAACAATAAAACATGATCTGTAGGCGTTTTGTTTTTGTTTTTTGTTCTATAGAAAAGTAAAAATGCCTTAAATGCATTTATTTTGACATTATGAAATGAATCGGAATCAATGTATTAATAGTGCGCATTATTGTGGATTAAAACGTGGCTAACAATCAATCAAGCGATCCGGGAATCGGCTTTCCCTGATGCTAATCGTTCTTTCAAGGATAAAATAGCTAAGCTGTCTACCATTTAAAGGGGCATTTCGTGATCCACAACCTCACCCCCCGACTTATCCCCCAAAAGTTGAGATTTTTTATCATCTGACCGTTAGCCTTAGTAGTCCACTCAATCTACGGTATGACCTGGACAAAATTGCTACAGAAGGTTTTCTTGTTGTAACTTGTTGTACAAACCTCCCGAACAACATATCAAAAAGGTAGAAAAAAGGAAGCATGGCAAGACATGCTAATATGTATAAAACCTATGTGCCAGTTTTGCCTATATTTTGGTTATTATTCAATATATTAAAAGGGGACGACCCGATTTAAGTAAATAAAATTTTAATCTTGATAGAATGGTCTGCACCCCTAAACCCCATCTGTAGAGTTTTGCCCTGATATTTCAACCCGTTTTCATGTGAGAGCTAAAAACATGATTTTCTTAGCCCTATATGTGTAAAATTAATATAGGTCGACCAAAATGGTATACATTTTCGCTCATAACTTCCAAACCAAATATCCTTTAGCCCTAAGATTTCACAGGGTAAATGAGAAAAATAGTAGCATTCTTCCAATACCAAAATCTTGACCACTTCCGGTAAAATCTTGGAGTTTGGGGACGATGCTATTAGCGATCAGGCCAAGGACCTTAACTCTTGAGTCCTTCTTGCTGTCCAACATAGGACCTGAGGTACTTGAGGTCTAATCTTTTTTAATTGGGTACCTTGTGTAGTACATCTAGATAGGTTGAAAAAGTGATTCTCTTCCTCATTGACGGTCATGTATTCCATTCCGTCTCTTTGGCATTTAGATGTAGGCTGATTTTATCTGCAGCATTCTCAAATGATACTTTGTAGTAGATCTTGTGCAGCACATATCACATCCTCTGTTAGAGCTGCGTAGTTAAGGTCTTTGAATGCTGACATGGTGTCGTCTAGAATGCTTGACCGCTTTCAGCTGCTGTCCTACCCAGGCTATTACCAAATGACCCCCTTTTGAAAATGTTCATATACTCAATGACCCCCATTTTCTTCTTTCCTGCTATCCACTTTTATCACAAGTTTGCATAAAATTATCCACTTTTTAAAGAATTTGAACACCCAAATTCAAAATCTTCGCAGCTTATGTGCACATTGTTAACAATTTTAGAATTTCATGGCAGCAATTTTATAATTTCATGGGAATTTGAACTCGGAAATTGGAAAAGAGGCACTTCCTATTTTAACTTCAGGTTTTAACATCATTGGCCCCCTTCTTAAAGTTTCACTGGATGACCCATTTTATTCAGCTTGTGTACCGAATGACCCCGCGTTTTTGGGTACATTTTATCTGAAGGACCCTTGAAAGGACCCTATTTTCACCTGCCCGAGGAACATATACTCATCACTTCGCATAGGGAGTGCCCCCCGGCAGTTAGTAGTTGACCCAATGTGTTCTCTCTGATAATAATTTGCTAAATAAAGATCTCCCCATCCCGATTGCAGTCTGACAAATCATCTAGAATGCAAAATTAATTTTGGCGGGAAAATTGCGGCCATCTTGAATAATGACTATCACTTTCCACTTTTAATATATCAATTGCAAGTACTAGACACCTTGCAGGCATAGCCATGCAAAACATGTTCAAATACTAACAGAAAAATGGAAAATCTCCCTAAACATTCATTTATGAGTTATATACCTTTGTCGAAATATGGGCGTATACGTCCACGTAAGATAAATGCAAATTAGCATGTCTTGCCAGGCTTCCCTTTTTCTACCTTTTTGATATGTTGTTTGGGAGATATTTTACTGCTAGTTACAGCAAGAAAACCTTCTGTAGCAATTTGTCCAGGTGTACCTAGTATTTTTCATAGATTGAGTGGACTATAGTAATCCACGTGTGCCAAATCTTACATGCCAATTTGGTCGCATCTGTAAGAAATTTGCAATTTTGTATTTTCTGTCGTAAACGGGTAAAAATTACAGCACAGTGGCCTATGGGACCGCGGGGAAGAGCAATTGCTCATAATACAAAACCGCAAGATCGGAATCAACTCAAATTTTGTGAATAAGCTTTTCTCAAGGATATCTAGTGAAGCATGAATCAAACAGAAGGTGCTGAAATCACTAAATGCACCTTTAAATCCTCACAATTAAAGAGCCATAGTCGCCACCTAATAGCCATCATATTTAACCCTAACGCCAGATCTGTTTCTACCCCGGGAGTGGGTGAAGGAATGAGGAAAGAGGGGAAGAAGAAACGTCGTAAATGACCGGGGTTACGACGCTACTACGTTATCGCGATTTCGCTACGTTATCGCGATTTCGTGTCCATATGTACGTTCATTTGATGACGTCATCGCTGCATCTGGGACTTTTCTCACTCAGTGCTGTGGGATTTTGTGAGGTTCAGTGGTCTTAGGGTTAGTCCAGATGCAAAAGTGTTATTTTTACAGAGAAGGTTGGTGAAAAATGTAGGAATTTTTCTAATACGTTACATAGACCTAAAACCAATTATAAATTTTAGATGAATTTCAATTTGTTTCTTAACCACATTACATGGATTGTGATTTTTTCTACTGAAAAAAAAATTGCACAATCATGACTTTTGTGAAGCCAATAATTCAGAAGGTACCCACATCCACGATCACGTATTAAACATTAATCATTAGTCTATATGATAAATCAAAAATATACTTTTCCAAATCACTCATTGTAGTCGTATTAGACGAAAACCTACAAAATTCGTTTGCGCTGAATGTGGAACACAATACGACCTGCGAAATCTGTAAAAATGTATATACAACGTGAGATAAAATTTGTACTTATTCGTTGATACCGTTGGTTATAATAATTTCCTCTCCTCTATCTAATTGGATTCAATCATATTTAAAGAACACTCTCTTTATGCAAATGAAACATGCCTTGTTATTATCACTATAATGCTTAACCCAACTATCAAAAATTTACACAAACCAATTTACATGTATTGAAGACGTATTTAGGTTTTTTAACAAGGTTGTATCCGTGGTAATGCTCAGTATTCCCTTCAAGTGTTTCCTAAATTATTCGCTTCCTGAAGTAATCAAATGATTGGTGAATGAGATACTGAGAATTTACTTTAGACAACCAAATAAATATTTATACCTGATTTGAATTAGGTTGTGATAGTCATATTAAACATAGATCTCTTGTATGTAATCAATGTAATTACTTTTGAAGATGCAACGACGAGGCAAAATTATATTAAATAAACTAAGGACCTGCATAATTGAATCGATAGTAAAATCATTAGCAAACGTTTGCTAATGGCAAGAGAGAGAGAGAGAGAAGAGATGACAAAAAATCAATGTTTTATTTGCTTTAGGTCGAACAATAACAATTTTACTGTTTTGCGTTTCCAAAAATCTAGATTAGTTTAAAATGCAACCGCCTGAACAATATCTATAATTCGAGTATAAGATCGTATGACACTATCGTTTGGATTCTGCAGCTATGACTGGTTTCCAGTTGAGTAAATCCACAGTGGTGAATTAGATGTGCTTGTTCCGATATTTGTCTATCGTGTTCTCTACTTGATATGGGAGCCTGGCACTTTTATACGCTGACCAACAATTACCGTGAGAAACAAACTTGCGGGTTTTCAGTGCTAGACGCGATAATGCACAGTGCAACGCCCTATTCACTACTGTGCTAAAATTGATGGTTAACCATTAAAATGGCAGTTTTTTGTCATATCTTGGGGAAGAAATTAATTTGAAAGCTGAAATTTCAGGAGGACAATGAGAAGAAGACGGGGAAACCCCAAAAAAAACAAATTCCACATGCTTATATCAAAATTGATAAATCGGAACATGCACCTTAAAGGGATTTTTTTCTGTAAAATCTGCGCGCAGTCGCATGGCCAGGGAAGGGAGGGAGCATTATGATGAACTTGACATACGAGTGTCTACCGGCTGCCCAACAATGGGTCAATTTGTGACAAGCTGCACATCAAAACATGTTTATAAAATAAGAGGTTATCATGTATAGTTTGAAAATTGTGGAGCGATCTCTTTCGGTGAAAAATCAATGAAATTGGATATCTTTTAGTAGTTCAGTCCAAAAGCGGAGTCTTGACATGACAATTTATATAAATCCTGGAAAAAAACAGAGAAACCATGGGATCTTTCGATGACAGCGACATAAAAATAAAGGTTTTATGGACGAGAGCAGACCAAAACAGCCGGTCGGCACGTACCAAAACAAATGAGCGCAACCAACCTCCCCTGCGCATAGCTTTTGCAATCTCACTCTTAGGCATAAATCAAAAGTTTGACTCTTCTGATTTCCTGAAAACAAATGAAAATCGAAGATGGAAGAAAGATGGCAGGCGGAATAAAGGTGGTGCAAAACTGCATACAATAAAAGAAAAAAAAAACAACAGTCCTTCATGGTTCAGGTCCGTGATTTATTGACAAATACAACGAAACTACTTTCACTGACCTTGCTATCGAATTAAAAGGTTATAAATGAATCAATGAAGTCACCAATTTCCCGGGATATCATTAAAAGCTTTATGAAAATCGACGTTTATCTGTACGACCGCAGGGATTCCCGATTTTAATTACGGAAATCGTTATTTCAAAACATACAAATCAGTTACAGTCAAACCACTTTAAGAGTTTAGTTCAATTAAGATAAGTGGTTACCAGAAAAATGGCTAAAAACGTAATTTTTAGAAATACACTTATGATAAGCAATAGAATTTTATTTTTCAGGTGTTTTTAATTTGACAAAAATCGAAATGATGGTTCCAAAATTATGATAAATTAAACGCCGTAAATCGAGCATATTTCTCATAAATGATAAATATCGCCATTTGAAAAACAATAACATACATAAGAAATTAATTTTAAGTACTATTGTTTTAAAGGGGCGATGTTTAATACCGTTCATGTAAAAGTTCATAACTTGAAAAAGAAACCAGTTTTTACTATGCAAATACCTACAACAGGTTAAACAATTTAAATAGATATGTGAAATATGATTTTAAAAATTAAATACTGTACCTAAAGGTTTGAACGGTTGTTTTCTTTGACGAGTTATTTTTTGTCGCTTACGGTATCTCATTTGAAAACGACAAAAGCTATAATCAACTGCACTCTAATCCTAAAGTCTGCTGAATTCATCAGGGTCACTAGTGACCCAGAGTCACAACATGGCCACGTCGCCTGGCAGTACTTGCACGTAAGGTATGTTGAGCTTTACACCAAATAGACAAAGGTGCAATAGCAGCTATTCCGTATTCCAAGAGTCCCACCTTACATGACTACAATACATCACCTGAAATGTTAACACTAAGTGTATAAGGGGGGGGGGGTCCATGTGGACCCAACATTTTGTTTCTTGTACGCCATTTTTAACGGTAAATTACTTTTGTCCAAAATCTTATGTAATTGCCTAAATATCGGTTGCGCATGTTTTGGTGGGGAAAAAAATTGAAATCGGGCATGGCGTTATTATGCTAATTAGCTTAATTAAGCATTTTGGTGGCGTTATTTAAAATTTGTTTTGCCCCTTAAAATCGTACTGGAGTAACTTTTTAAATGTTATTTCAGCAATGTAAATGTATATATGTTTGTCTATTATGCGCCAAATTTTATGGAAAAAGTCCTTCGGGAAAGTGTTTTTTTTTCTTATTTATTTTTTTGGCGGGGGAATTGGGTGTGCGTTGCAAAAATCGGTTTGGGACCGCCTTTTTTGAATTTTTCTCATTTGTTTTCCTGTTATGTGGTCGTGTTGATGTACCCCATCAATGACCAGAGTTTTGGGTAAAAATTCCACCGTTAAAGTTGTTCCCCCACCTTATACACAAACGGGGGTGCACAAGACCTTATACACTTAAAAGTGATAAAGTGTACAGGTGACGCTCAACGAATTGTTGCAGCGGGGCAAAGGGATATGACTATAGTTGCCTAGAATCTATATCCCTAATGTCCCTTAACTGCATTTTTTTGCACTTTTCAAAAATCACGGAGCGGACCCTTGCCTTGTTTTTCTAACAAGAAAAATAACGCTATCCCATTTTCTGCGGTGATCGTCCGATTGGTAGTCATTTTCTTCTGGGAACGTTTGGGATATGTAGATGACTTTGTCTTCTCTTTGATGAATTTTGTGCTGGAATTCTTCTATAATAGGTGTTGTAAGTAAATATAATGTATAATACATCCATAATACATTTAGTGGCCTGATGTTCAGGTCGGAAGTAAGGGTAATTAATCTCTCTCGAAAACACAACATTTTCTCTTGGTTAAGTTCATCAATGTATTTTACAGCCAATACCAAGATAACCGTGAAGAAAATGATGATGATGAGGAGTAGTTCGAGCGTGAGTGATTAATTAGCAGTCTTTAAAGTATTATACAACATTTTATAACATGTTCTTACAGAAATTGTTCAATTATAACCAGTAATATTTATAAACATACATTTTTCAAATGAAATGTATAAAATATAATTTCACATTTACTGGTTTTCACTACTCAATCTCCTTATTACAATTGTTTTACCGAAAAGTATCAAAGGCAACTGAAAATCTATGCATTGATATTTGTACATCACAATTTGAAACTTAAATTTGTCAGCTCTTAATTTAATATTCTCAAGTTTAAGATATTAAAGTTATTTGTTTGTGACACATACTATTCTTGATGTTGAATTGCTTTTCATTCTTTCCGTACGCCATCTTTGCACATCTTGCACAATTTGTAATAGAGTAACTTCTGCTTCGTTCTACGGGGTATCACATTGGCTTTCTTAGCATAAAGGGCATACTTGACAAAACCTGTTCATAATACCTGTTCATAATACCTTGCCAACCTATTCAGAATACCAAAAGAATCGCCTGCAGAAATATCTGAATGTCCAGGAAAAAAAAGGTGTATTTATTGTATTCTTCGCATGCTTAGATGATCTGTTCAACATAATTTATCTTCCGTGAAAGGGCCCTATATCTCTTTTGTACATACATTAATTACCCTATATCTCTTTTGTACATACATTAATTAGCAGCGGTCAGCACTTTCAATGCAATTACAATAACACAGAAGAATATTAATCTTTGCTGAATATTATCCTTTGCAAACATATTCATACGATGATATCTTCGTGCAGACGAAGTTTAGTCAGATATGGTAGTATGTGATTTACTTTGGAATGTTGGATGCAACCAAATCTACGCTTATACACGTTTACACTAACCTACTCTCCTTCTGTCCAAAGGAATTGTTATTAAAATACCGATAAAGTACACAGTATTATAAGTGTGCATATATTATAATGCGTGTGTTTGTTTGTTTGTGTGTGTGTGTAGTTATATTCTTCTTTCATCAAGTAGAGTTTTCGATCTTTTAAGAGAGCGTTGTATACATTAAAGTTGAAAGAAGGTGAGCATATTACTCTATTATTTACGCCACAGTCTGTATCACCCTAAGGATAATCATCATTATTTAAATATTAATAACCTTTATAATATTATAATAATATAGTCTTACTAATGATAAGTTGGTAATGACTAAACCTAAATCGTCATTTTATAGTACCTTTGAAGTAATTTTACCGCCTTTTGTAAAAATGCATAATCTGGGAATTTTCACTCCTAATTTGTTTCAGTGACTTAAGTCTGCACTGTACTAGAAACTTAATATTTCTCCGAACTTTACAATGTATTCTTGGGTATAATGTGAAATAACAATGTCCATTAAGCATATGTTAACCCTTTCGCACCCGAATTAATTTTAGGATTTAATTTTTGAACTGTCACCTAAAGATATGCCTCGATCTCTAAGCATATCAATTCACATGTATTCTCCATGTCAAAACTCTACTTGAAGTTGTAAAGGATATTATAAACTTCAAAATGATACCAAACTTCATCTTTTGGATTGTTCCATATTTGAGATACCAAAATATTCTCTGAATGTATTTTCAAGTATTTATGTATTTGCAAGAAATGCTCACGCGTTCTATGGATGCGAAAGGATTACAATGTCGCTTTATATATTGGCAATAAGAATGGGTGCAACATTTTACAAAACAAAGTGTCCAAATTATGATTTTTTTTCCTACTTTGAGCACTGGCCAGCCTTGATCCTTGACAAACTCTCTAAATGTAAAAGAGTGAAAATCACTCTTGTAAGGAGTGACTCTAGGGACCAGTCTTTGATGGAGTTAAATTTCCCTCTTCTGACAGTGAATGCTGTCAACTCTTCACTCTTATTAGAGTGACAATTCAGCGAAGAAGAGTAATCATAAGCAAAATTCACTCTTTAAAGAGTAAAAAAAAAATAACTCCATCAAAGACTGGTCTCTAGAGTCACTCCTTGAAAGAGTGATTTTCACATTTAAAGAGAACTGTCCGCATTTGTGTTTGTAACACCTTTCCTATATTGGATGTCAAAGTTGAATTGCTGCAGTGGCATAGACCTTCTCACCAATTGTAGTTGGATGTTTTAGTGTATTTTCCAACCACTTGGGAACTGACCTTGAAGATAATACCTCAAGTTAAGGCCAAGTATTCTTGTTCAGGAATGAATAATTCAACTCACCGAGCAGCAGTTTCCTGCTAAGATACACAATAAGGTGTTCTTTGCATTCACTATATAGCTGCCTAACTCAGAACAGCACCAGTTCCATTTTTTTGATGCGATCTGTTTTCGACAAGAATGGTTTAATGAAACCTGGAACTGATCATATTGGTCAGTATACAAAGGTATTCTTTCAACCTTCAATTCTATCCTGTAGCAACTCCATCGTAATATGGGACACATTTATCAAGAGAACTTGTTAGAGCATAGGCAATGGTTTTCCGTTTTTTAGCACTAACCTTGGTCTAACCATTTTGGCAACATCCTTTACAAAGGGAGGGCGTTGTTACACCCCCTTCGGGAATTCGTTGTAAGTACCCGACATATATGCTTTTCACACCAATGGATAACTATGGCGTTAATGACGTCAGAAAGTCCGCGAGGTAGCGAAATTGTCTATTGCCATAGACACATAGTGTGTAATAGGCGAAAATTCAATTTTGCCCAACAATAACAAAAGGTAATAAATAATAAATAGAAATTAAAATTAAATGTTTTCAAACGGCTAAATTTACCAAAAAAATACCATAGAATAATTACCTGTAATACTTGAATGGTAACCACTCTCCAACCAACAGACTTTGACAGCATACCCTAAATCCGGTGAAGGTGGTACCTTTACAGGGGATAATACCCTTGATCTGCTGAATGTCTATCTATTTATCCCACATCTTCTTACATATGTGTGAAAAAAGTCGCGTCACGCATCATAAGGTGGTAACCACATCCTCCCATTGGTAAGACGGGGGTTAGACCAGTACCAGGTCCTTATTTATATTATTGGCCACATTCACAATGTGGACAAGCATGCTGCAAACTGATATTTTTAAGTATTTAATTAACCTGCTTTTCATCGGAAACTACACTCATTATATCTCAAACTGGTCTATATATCAATTTTAAATATATTTATTTTCGCATTTCGTAATATTAGTGTATCTCATGGTAACCTTTAAACCAGCATTGTTGTTTCCGACCTTTTTCCATATTGATAGGATAGCCGTCTTTCAATATAATACGTGGCTATTTGATATTGACTATGAGGCGTAGAATTTCCATTACTGACATCATGAACAGGCTTTCTATTCTGAGAAATGAATACCATTTCAATACATCGACGATATTGGTACTGGTATGGGTTTCAATGATGGTCGTTAAGTAGCTATTGAATTCAAATTAAAAGGCCAAATTCAATTTATGGTATTCATATTGATAAATATGCTTTCTTTTTCCCTCAAACTTTGTGCTGAGTTTTTACAACCATCCAATTTTGAACAATGCATGCTGGTAGAGGTAGTCAATCATAAAAAGACTCAGGCATGGCACCAATAGGTCCCTATTATACGACGTTATAACCGTATTGATATAATTATTTGAAGTCGTTTTTGCTCAAGGATGGAAATATCGACAGTCTAATAGACACATTGCAACACATCGGAGACAGTATGTATTGCAATGTGCGTGTCCTGCCTTATGTCTTGTATTTGTGAGAAGAGTGATGAAGGGTTGATGCCCGAAATGCTTAATAGTCCTGTAGTAGGCCCATATGACCTTGCAAAAGAGTCTGCACAAAATGGTTCAAGCTTTCTGAGCAACTTTGACCTTCTGATTCCAGATCTTGATGATGCAACTTTGTCATCCTTATAAGCATTTTGAGATAGAGAAGGGGTAAATTAACAGGAGAAAATTGGTAAATGTTTCACATGGAGTTAAAAGGTGTATAGACATGTTCGTCTGGTTTATAGGAATAAAAAAATACATCGGTCCTCGGACCGCTTGTGTCGCCTGCCGTCGCGGTTAGTGAATGATAGGCCTAACATGACCTTTGACCTTGATATGTGACCTTGGACATCATAAACAAATGAGGGCTTGCATGTAAACTCCAAAAACCAAGTTTGGTTCCAATTGAACTTCAACTTTTCAAATGAGGTCAATTTTACATTTTTAGCCTATCTTACAACTTGACCTCACATGACCTTTGACCTTGGTATGTGACCTTTGACCTCATCAACAAATGAGGGATCCAATGTTGTACCTATGATTCAAGTTTGGTTCCAATTGAACTTCAACTTTTCAAATGAGGTCAATTTTACATTTCCAGCCTATTTTACAACTTGACCTCACATGACCTTGGTATGTGACCTTTGACCTCATCAACAAATGGGGAATGCTACGGCGGTCTGAAAAGTGTGTAGTCTGTGTCACAGACTGCGAAAGATATTATCTAAATTGGTACTGCGCGAGAGATTAACGTTATCAGCGTCATAGAGAATGTGTGCAAATGAAACTAAATCTCGAATATCTCCGGAAAACGGAGGGATTCTATGGAAGTTTTGGCATCAGAGGGTCCGTTACTATGTTTTGTTTAAATATGTATCGTAATTGGGTTTGAACCTATAGAACCTAGCGAGAAAATTGAACGTTTTTGTCGGATACTTCGGTACTCGCAGACACGGAAAAGTTAACACGCAATCTCTACGGGCGAATCCATTTTTCCCACAATGCCTTTCGGTATTATTCCAGTCTTGAGAATTTTCTACGCCAACTTTTTTTTTCAATTTTAGAAACAGGAATTACGTACTTACCGGACCGCCGTAGGGGAATGCCATGTTGCATCTGTGACCCAAGTTTGGTTTAATTCCATCAAAGTATGGGGATATTACAGGCAAATGTTAACCCTTTTTCACAACAACAGACATCAACAACAACAAACATCAACAGACATCAACAATAGTGGACAAAGTGATCCCTATGTGTCTTCCTTCCTTAGGGCAAGCGACACAAAAAGGGCATAGTTTCCTATATCTATAACCTTTTTCCTTTGCACGGTAGGCTAGAAACTGTTCAAGGTCATCATGGGGGTAAACATTTATAATGATCCGATTGGTTTCAAATTGGTTTAAAATTGTTGGTATGGGGGTGTTACAACAAGGTTTAAAATACTCCAATCATGTTGAAATGTATGCCATTTTGTCCGTCTAGTCATAAAGATTTCAAAAATGTATAGTTTGTACCATTGATTTTAGAGTTATTGGGTAAAAATGGCTAAAAAGTGTGAAAAGGGTCAATTTCCATTTGAACAGGAGTCAAACTCAGAAGTTGCTCCAATTTCGGTAAAATATAAAACAAATTGCTCATCTAGCTTAGTGTGACAAAATAATGAGTAGTTTGTAGCATCTGCAAGCGTAGTTATCATGTTATGCGACAAAAGAGGTCATGGGGCAACATAATCCAAATAGCATTGACCTTCTTTGACCTTTATCTCGGTAGGTAAACTTTTCACATAACCAAAACTATACTTTTTGGGAGTCCTCATTACGCAGGCAATTATTTGCAAGTATTTCAAATATAATTAGAGTAACTTTCAATGTTGGCCTCTGTACAATTTGAGATTTACCTTTTTTACCGTTTTAGTCATGTTTACTCTATAACTCCCAAAAATAATAGTCGTAAGTGGTACAAACTATACATTTTTGGAAACCTTATGACTAGACGGACTATATGGAAAATGTTTCAATAATGTTGGAGTAGTTAAACAGTATGACCACTGTATAACCTTAAATTGGCCCCTATTGAAAAAGTAACACCACAATTTGAGACCACTAACTACTTTGCATTAATATAGAGGATCCATACTAACTACCAAAGGTGTCAAACCTTAGATGTAGGCGGGCACGAACGAACTCTTTAAATAAGGACCTTATGATATTTTTCTCCTGCTCTAGATGAACGTAATATTTTTGTCATGCGTGATTTTTTTTCTTCAAATGTAGGTGTTGGCACCCACCCAGCAACCTCCAATGTCCCTGTTTTGTTTGTTGGTTGTTTTTTTTTGTTTATTTTTTTTATTTGCTGAAATGTTCCTAACTAGTCCCTGCATTTCTGTATTCTCTGTATCCATGGTATACTGGTATCGTTTGATCCACATTCTATATCAGGCTGCTACAAAGCTGGTATATATCCAGGGTATGTACCAGTATGTTCACGGATGAAAGCGCGATAAAAGACCACGACCACATGTGACCCGACTTGTTTAGGGTAAAAAGTCACGTGAAGGTAACAGAAGTTAAAAAGGTTGTTTTCAACAAAAATGCTACCCCTCCTACAGATTGTATTGTATGGTAACGTGACCAATGGGTATGAAGCAGCTTGAGATCCTTCATCAAATTTATGCTCAGTATGGCGATCAAATGTCATTAAAGGGGCATATATGCACAGATGCATGTTATAAATTCCTTACAAGTCAATGGAGTCCATTCAGGTTCAAAGGTGTAATTTTCAAAATGTTCCGATTGAGCTGAAAATTGACGGAAATGATCCTTATGATATTCTAAACATGTTGGAAATATTTTCGAGATCAAAGGTCATTAGAGGTCAAAGGTCAAATTTTCATGATCCGATTGAGCTGAAATTCGAATGAAATGGTCTTTATGATATTCTGAACATGTTGAACGTATTTTCGAGATCAAATGTCATTAAGAGATCAAAGGACAATTTTTCAAAATGCTCTGATTGAGCTGAAATTTGACTGAATCGATCCTATGACATTCAAAACATGTTTAAAATATTTTCAAGAGCGAAGGTCATTTAGGGTCAAAGGTCACTACCTCGAATGTGCTCAGATTTGTCTCCGGATCTAGTTTGTTTGTTTGTTTGTTTTGTTCTCTTGTTTGCTTGTTTTTCTGGCTGAATGATTGAAATGGCATACTAGTATCGTTGAACCTACATTATAGCGAGATGCCTACCAAGCTGGTATGTTCTACGGGTGAAGGCGCGTAAACACACGAGTGACTACGGCACGCTGCCATCAAGTGGGGGGGGGCAAACCTCCCCACCCCCCGGGCAATCAGAAAATTGCTGGTAGCAGTTGGTATAAACGCAAATAACCCACACTTTACAACATATGTTTGTGGAATATTGAGTGCCAATTCAATGATTAGGGTATTTTGCCTTAATGTTGTATTTAGTTTTTTTTTTAGCTGGTGATAAGGTTGTTTTGGCTCCATGAAGCTATCAAAATACATATAAGCCAGTAACAGGATCATAAAACCATCTATCTGCAGATTTTTAAAAATTTAGTTTTAGATGAAAACAAATAGGTCGCCTCTACTCTAGGACAGTAAAATGGGGCTGTATCTCAGCCCTTTGATGAACATGACTTCAAGTCCATGTTTGCTGCTTGCCGGAGTTAGTTATGGACCGATTGTCTTAGATTTTACCTGTTGATTTATTCATCAAAATCCGCCGATTTCATTAGGTATATGATAAAAATGATAAGAGGATTCAGTACAGAAATAAGTGAATAATTGACAGACTGGAATACGATTCATTGGTTTAAGTTAACTGTTTAAAAAATTCGATTTAGGATATCTAGTCACACGAAATGACTAGATCATTCAAAAGGAGTCTGGTTCAATTACATGCAATGTACTTATAAAGACTATATACATCATTCGTCAGGTCTCAGTAAATATTACCTAGTCATTGTGATGAACACAAAACAATTTCGTTAGTAAAAGATAAGTCACCCATATAATCATCGTGATTAGTAGTTCAATGTATTTTTAATTAAACAAATGTCACTTAACCTTTTATCAATTTACCAATGACAATTTGTCGAAATTACATGAATCAAATATTTGGAAGATTATATTACGCTTTATAGAACGCTTCATTTTGTTGATACCTACTTACAAAACATATTGATTTATGCACGGTGTGAAAGGAAGATATGGGCCGGAAGAAACCATAAGTCCGGGCTTCCATAGACGAAAAGTAACGGAATATAATAAAGCGTAATAAAACTATGTGCGTGAAAGAGTCAACGAATCGAGGGTGCCTTATTCTTCACTGTGTAGGCGGAACCGTGAGTCCGGAGGAGTTTATTTCCTGCCACAACCGGCATTAAGTCAAACTTCCTGAAAGATGGCTGAATAAGTAAACTTAACAATGAAACGTGGGGGGGTATTTAGATACTGCTAGAAGGAATAGTACTGGCTGACCTCCCGAATATCCCTTTCAATACGGCAAGAAGCTTCACCAGCGGAGCGCGTTCGCAGTCAGGTGTACTTTTACGAGACAAGCGGAGCCTAGTGTCTAGGGCTCGTAAGACATTTACATGAGACATACTAAGACGTTTGGACGCCGAGAGACCACCAAATGAGAGGTTTGCAATGAGCGCATTTGAAAAGGACAACACTGGGCTGTCCTTGACTTCTTATTTTGTAGTTAGTATGTTAATTAAGTCTGGACAGTAACGATGTTGTCCACGTCCTGTGCGTGCAGTTTATGATAGGAACAACACGCATTGCGGGTAAATATATGCATTAAAAAATGCCCTTCTATTGAAAAAAATTATGCCTAATAAATCAAAAGGTCCCCATTTAAGATATAAACGTTTTAGATGTTACTATTGGAAAGTCAAGTTTTGTGTGAAAATGCCTTTTCTATATGATAATGTTATATTTTTGGCGTCTTTAAAAAAATGGCGATAGAATGAATTCTTTTAAGAGCGTAGGTCATAAATCGTCCAAAAATAACTACATTTATTGAACAGTCAACTACAAGGTTTAATAAATCTTGTAATAGTGAACTAGAATTCCAAGGTTCCCTAGTAGTGGGGAAAGCCAACCTACTCCCAGTTGTTAAATTGTGTAAACTTAATAAATTATGCATTAAATGTTGTAGGTCATTACTTGGTCATTATTAAAGTAAACTCATTAATCGGCAACTATTTTTAAGCTGGATTTATTATAAAACATTTCTACGATGCAACGGGACACCAAAAGGGATGTATGCTTGTATTTGAAAATTTCGAAACCATGTTGCATATTTACTCATTGTCTGTTAAAACCCATATTTCAGGATAAAATATTAGCTAAATATAAATTTTAAAATTAAGCAAATGATGTACTCATTACTCTTCTGTTCTGTCGCTTGTTGTACAGACGCCCCAAAGAAACATGGTGGCCTTCTAATTGATTTACAATATTTATTTTAAGTTTTAGGAGATTTTGGTACTTTTGTTCGATCCTCATTAGAACCCAAAAACGCTCATAGGTTTAAGAATATGACCTCATTCCTTGGAGATGTTTGTTAGAGGTCAGCAAAATTTGTACATGCAAAAACTACTTTACTTTTGGTTAAAAAATTGAGAGCCCTTTTCAGCCTTTCCACCAAATCTCTGATTGTCCCTTAAGCA
Organism: Ophioderma brevispina; assembly: GCA_023653785.1. NCBI lineage: Eukaryota > Metazoa > Echinodermata > Ophiuroidea > Amphilepidida > Ophiodermatidae > Ophioderma > Ophioderma brevispina. The sequence continues at coordinate 83,393 of JAMKCH010008334.1, forward strand.
ACCAATAAAACTTGATAGCGTTATTTGTTTAACAAAAAAAAAAAAAATATGTGATTTAAAAATGTCAAATTACCCCATTGAAGTTTTGTTTAAAATGGAATTTTAACTATGGCTCGCATTTATGGAATTCGTCATCTTCTTCCCATTGATATGGAAAACTGAAAAATGTCATTCAGCCTGTATTGCGGCTGAAGATGAAGTGGCCCCCTCCCCCCGCAGTTCGTGTAGAATGTCCATACTTATATCTCTCAATAGTTGAAATGTCCCATTTACTTGAGTCAGTTGCAGGATTTTTCGTCGTAAACAAAAAATGGCCCAGATACTGGCTCGAATATATCTCTAGAGTGATTTGTCTACCCGGTTTATGTTCAATTGGGCTAATAATCTAATTGCTTTCTTTTTTTTTTTAATCTTCCGCCTCTGGTTTGATGCTAAATGGGTGGATGAATTGATTTCAGCCATACGGTCATCAATTTTTCTAGAACGTTGTCCGGAACCCTTATGGGTTTGTGTGTAATGCGAATTACATGACTGATATTACTATAATTTATATCGGCAATATGAATGAAACATATGATATTTTCTACAAACGTAGATGTGGCTCATTCATTCCTTTCTGAAGAGCTCAATCTGTCTTCGATATTCAATTTAATTATTGGATAGTCCTGACCGTTCTAAATGAAAGCCATGAAATTCGCATCAAATAAAAATAGTCTTGAAATTGAGTACAATTGTGTGTCGCAGAAAATTGACCAAAATGTCTAGAATTAAACGACACGAAACATCAGGTTTGGAGGATATTTCTTCAACTGTGTTCATGAGTATGTCGGACTTTGTTGGAAGCATGAGAACGATCTCTTAAGGTTATTCAGGTAACCTAGTTTTTTTTCATGGTATGCATACGTGAATTTGTAAACAGACATATATTAGGGAATGTGAAATATGTATATATCTAAGGTTGTGATGAATGTTCTTTTTCTATCCAGTGTCGGGCTGACTACTACCGATTGACGTGGAGTTTGAAAAATATGTGATTCACCAAACACCACGGCGCGATAAAGTATAAGTGGAGGAAACGCTTCTCAACTACATAGTACGCGAAGATGAATTAATCAGCCTTACAGACGTCTCGGTGATCATGTATAAATCAATTTTCATCTGTACCATGAGAAGAACCACGTTAAAGAGGCAAGCCATCCCCCCTTTAATTGATTTTTTTTACATTTATTATTTTGCTATGTAAGAAGTTTAAAAAAATCATAAATTTCTAAAGTGAACTTACCTTTCCGTCCCAGTCAAATATTTTTTCTTATGTATTGGTGATACTAATATAATAAGAAGATTAAAAAATAAATAAAAGATGGCTAATTAAAAAGAAGAAATAACTGTGACATGCATGTAATAAGAAAGTTTCAAAAAATAAAACTTACTGCCAACTCCTAAACTTTCTTTTCAGGTGATATATTAAAACTGGTAACGGAAAAGATCTTAAAAGGGGGGAAGACTTCAACATTTTAATTGTACGCACATTGGGATTGAAACAATCGAATCTGGAGCTTTTACAAACTTTGTTCCGTCCACAATACATATCAAAAGTAGTTTTATTTATAATGCGATAATCAATATATGAAGACATGAACTGATGAAGAATAAGTACAAACTCCATTTGATTAGTATCAAACAAGTGAGAATGTTTCTATTAAAAAACATTAAAGTAGTAGCGTATATTTGCTGCCTAAGATGTATAAAATAGCATTTTATTATTATTTCATTCATAATTATTAACCTTGAATTTTAATGTTATATGAATCTGGTAGTATTGCGGGTTTTAATTTAACTACCAGACTATTATAAGATATTTTGCATTTTCTGATATTTTACTGACTGTACTGTGTACAACACATGATGTATTGAAACAACGCGCTACCATGGGGATTGGTCTAGATCCAGAAAACAGTCTCCTGGCGTCGAAAAATCGTGAGTGCTGTTTGAACACTGTAGTACATTTAAAGAATGTGTAAATTTTATACTTCATTTGACTGGAAGTGTGAAATGGATTGCAGTGAAAAAATGAAGGCGTAAAATGTCGTAAACAATGAAGGAGTTAGACATTGGAAATCCTTAAGCAGAAAACAGCGTAGCGAGCAGAGCGCTCGGATCCCCATAAAGGTTTTTAAGGTGCGCTGTGAGCCTAATTTACCTGAAACTTTTATGCCAAAATGCACGCTTGAGAGCTTATAAAAACATGCAAAAGAGCATAGCCAACATCTGGTTTGATCAGACCCCACCATACATTGAATGGAAGACATCGCTCACACCCTCCACCCAACCCCCATCTACCCATATCCATCTGAGAGGTTGTATGTTTCATTCCAGGAAATTTTATAAATACTTTACGTAAACATGGAGGGCGGTCAAAGTTTGCACGCCACCACATGCTACCAATGCTACCGAGTGACGATCATTCGTAAGTTTTAATCCGTTCTTCGATATGAACTGGTAAGATACGATGTACATGTTTATGAATGAATAATATGCAGTTGTATGATAAATGAGATCGAAAAGAGAAAGTCATGTCGATTATATATCAAACTCTAGTTAATCTAGCAAGATCTTTCAATCATAGTTGCATTAGTGTCACTGTAACGGGCCTCGACCTTTTGCCCACCCAACCAAATCATTGGCAGACTCCATTCATCAGTTTGATCGTATGTAAATGATTCCCACTTCACAGCGGACCATCCAATCACGGATCAATGACATGCTATGATGAGCGATTACCGACCACCAGTGTGTGAATGAACATTGGCGAGTAGGCTTGTTCACAGGGTAGGCCCCGGACATTTGTTTCATAAGCCGCCATATGGATTTTTTAACTGAAATGCAATATATTTCCTAATTACCCCTTTTTTAAAACAAGGGACAATTTGTGCTTCAATTTTTTAAGTTCTAAGATTGTTATCATAATCGTTCAATAGACATGTACTTGCATGGCTTCAACATAGTATCTTTTTTCGACATATTTGTACACTACCTATATATACATCACCATGCATGGCCGCCATATTGGATTTCAGCTGAATTTCCGTCAATTCCCCCCGAAGTTTGTCTGCATTTAAAAGCAAGGGGCAAATTTTCTTCATTTTGAAGTTTCTAAGCAATTATATACATTAATTCAAATAAAGATATGATATTGCTGCTTACACTTAATATCTTCTGTCGATACTGATACAAATGGTTGAAACAGTTAATGTACACCACGGCTGTTGGTTTTTTACACCTTGGGAAGCCCAGGGCCGGCGCTAGACATTATTTAGTCAGGGGGGGGGGGGGGTGTAAGTGAAGAAATGTTATTGCCTGCAGTAAGAGTTCCTTGGAATGAGCAGAGATGGGCGAATAAAACAATACAACTAACGGCGCGTGGTTCGGGCCCAACTCAGGCCGTGAAAGTGTCCTAAGTAGATGTTCTTAAAGATCATTTTTCTGGATTCATTTGACGGCACAACCGCAAGTGCCTTGACACACACCGGACGCAACCGGAAAGCCCTGACGGCGGGGGTATACAGCTAGCGACCGCTTTAGGGCCCCTGGAGGGGTGCGGGGAAGAGCCCTGCCGGGTCAGGGCGGAGCCCCCGGAAGCTCTGGATTTAAGCTACAAACTTCAAAATGATCACTGGATGAGTGGTAAATAGTAACCCATTCAAAAGTAAAGCCCAGGTAAAGACTGGTGCCTAACTTTGCTTCACTGAGACGGGCAGTATTACATATCTAATAAACCTGTACTGCCAAGAGAATTGCAGATAGAGAGCGCATGTCTTAATGGGACGTGGTGCAGGAGAAGACCCCTTCTGGGGGTCCAGGGGCGAAGCCCGGAATGCTCTGGATTTCAGCTATTCAGAACCTTCAGATACCAACTTTTTAAGGGTAAAATGGGTAACCAATTCAAAGAAAGGTTTGGTTTCTAACTTGCTCACTGATACGGGCAGTATAAGCGGTACCGCCGAAGGAATATATAACTATATGCTAGCACACTGTCGTTAACGGATGCGGTGCATGAGCAGAGCCCCTGCCGGAGTCCAGGGGGCAGAGCCCCGGAAGCTCTTGCATTTTAGCTATAGGTATTTAGAAAGGTAGTTTTGAAGGTTAAGTATAGTAACTAATCAAATGACAGCCAGTTGAACTATAAGTTTGTGGTGCTGGGGGCTACGGAATCGCTCCCTACCAATTTTTCTGGACCACTTCAGCTCCCCGACTGAAAATTCCCCTTATACTGTAGACCAAAACTTGGGGCATGGGCCCATGGCTCCCCCTGTGTTTTCTCAAATTTATTTTACACAGGTTTGATCACAAGTACTGTTGGCAACATTAAAGGTCCCAGGAAATGAGGTGATAAACCTAGTCCAAAATCTTTACGGGCATTCCATTCCAATAAACATGTCCCCAAAAAGAATACACTATTAGTGAAACGATGATTATCAGTCAGTGCCATGGATAGTTTCACACCAGTCCACCTGGAATTTTCTATTACTCTCTGAAAATCAATAGTCACTAATAGATGTCATTACCAACCAAATATTGAATGCTTTCTCGGCCCTCCTTGTAGACTTGACACAAACCACATCAATCTATTTGCATTTCTGGACCTTCACAATTCATGATTACCGTTGTGTAGGCTTGGAACAAAACTAATTGGCTTGAGGGTAAGCCAAATATTTGTGATATTTTGGGATTTTATGTAATTCTGGAGTTCAATCTCATTCGTGCTGTGTCGTTCTCCTTTTGTTTCATTCTTAACTTCCCCTTCTCTCTTTTTTCTCTTCTCTTCCCTCGTTCTTTTCTCTTTCCTCGTTCTTTTTTCTCGTTCCTTCTCTCTCTTCCCTTTGTTCTTTCTGGTCTCTTTTTTGAGGATCGCTGGGGGGGGGGGGGGGTGTTTTCCCCCCCACACCCCCCATGCGACGGGCCTGTCAGGAAGCCTGTTAGAAATGGTCGTTTCGGATCTTTTTCAGCCCGTATGTTAACCGAATTACACCACCTATAAAACATAAGATTATCTTGTTGTCAGCTCTACGAAGAGTATATGTCCCCCTAACCGTTTTGTCCATGCACCCTCTTTAATCTGCCGCCTCAATCATGGTATTTTGCCAAGAGTTACATTATACCCTACGCAATACAACTCTTTATAATTAACCATTTTCGGATTTGTTTTTAATGTTCTTATCATAATAAAATTCACATATGTTTTGATGATAATAATCTACATTAGAGCTTCTACCAAGAAATCCCTTGAGCACTTTTCTCGCAACGACGTGATTTTTCTCATGTCCTATGCTTTAATCACAGAGTACGCATGACAGGTCCTAGGCCTATTGATGCACTGTGGGTGCCATGAATAGTGAAAATGGACAGTATGCAAGATGTCCTTCAGTCAGGGTCGTCATCAACATTACACTCCCTCAATTCACTCAAACGTTGTATCATTAGATTTAAATTTATTTAACTTACTACCCATATTTTAAACCTCTTATCACTATAACTAACAAGTACACTTAATCTATTCTATTCTTCTTCTAGAATCTATTCAACTGTTTGGACCAACAATTCAGCAGACACGGACCTTAAGGAATTCATTGAGCGTCCAGACGTTGTATCCTCTTCTGGCTGATCAGTTTGAGAACCACTGTGTTTTGGACACGAAATAAGAAGAGATCACGTGTAATGGCTGCTATCTTTACACGTAAGAATGAATTACTGTAGTGTTCAGCTGTGATCTCCTTTTATCGGCCTTCAGTATGTTCTGATTCAGATTTCTGCTTGAACCTAAATCCAAGAACTTTTCATAGTCTCTCACTTGCTGCGTGCTATCATATCTTTCAGAAGTAACTTGATTTGATGATATAGCATTTGGCCTTCGTTCAGAAAGCTCTGTGTTCATTAAAGATTTAAGTCCGTACGTGTTTCATATCACTCCGATGTATAAAACATTTTGCATCTTTTTAAAGGAAATATGTCTGATTCTGAATATTTGGAAAATTTGTACTGGATGGAAAGCTTAAGTCCACGTAATTACATATAAATCAAAATAAGTTGAAAATTGTCCACATTTTTGAGTATTTTGCCCTTTAATTTCCCACCCAATATCTTACTCGAAAACGATTCCGACAATCCACAACGCAGGCAAATGGTGACGACAAAGTGATGACCATCCTATTTACGGTCGTTGTGACCATCTATCGCATGTTTGTCACTCAATAATAATTAACCACGAATGAAACAAAATATGTCATTCTGAACTTTTTTTTTCTAAGATTATTATACTTTCATTACCATCAATATTTACAGTGTCAGCAATACAATTCGAGTCAACACAAATTTTTTGTCGCACTTTGACGTCACGAGGAGTGTAAAATTGGGCGCCTTTGATCAATGAAGCCGTGGCGAAAAAATCCGCCCGTTTTCTTCATCATGTCCAACAGCAAAAATTAAAATGGCCTCTATTTTGTTAATTTTACATCAAATTGATTATTTTTTTCGGTAATTCGTGATGTATGTACATATATTGTTGTATGAATGTAAGTCAACCTGAGCTAGACAAAAATCTTGACATATTTCCTTTAAGTCCTTTCTAAAGTTTAATTCATGAACCCTTTTACGAAGAAGTGGGGCAAATTTAATGCAGTTTTATTGTCGTCCAGCGAGAATCTCTGGAGTTTATGCAGGAAATGATGAATTAAAATAAAATAAAAATATTTAAAGCATATGTTTTCGGTTTGAAAGAGGTCGGTCCATTTGAAATTTTACGATAAATAAAAGATTTTAACTTATCTCATTTTTGGGACAAATAATACGGAATTGGACGCATATCTTTTGTAACCATAATCAAACAAGTATAATAAAGTAAACTTGTAAAAGGAAATGATGTAACGCCCAATGCGGGACAGTAAATATAATAACCGTACCGTGATACAGTTTGTATAATTTTTTATCTTCTAAAGCTTCTCATATCCGTATTATGAGTTCTATTATGTAGTTGAATTGTGAGATGAATTTAAAGGAAACGTAAAATCGATATGATGTGGTATTGAAATCCCAAGTTCACAATCACTAATAGTGATTGAGGACCCCGTCTCTGCAGCTGCAATCTCACTGATCAATGTCATGGCATGTGGGAGGCTTTGCTTGAGCTTGTTATAAGTTTAACCTGTTTTTGCTATTTTAGGAAATATGTTGTAATAGTTAATTATAGCCTTTCTTTTTTCTGGAAGAAGATTCACTCTTTACTTATTGCCCTCTGAAAAAAAAACACTACAGAGATCATATGATATTAAAAATTCCAACATTACTGTACAATCTATGTGCTCATCTATTTGCTCAGGGCAAAGCGGTAAGGTCTATTTAGTATTCGTAGGAGTCTAAAGAGTCTCTCAGGAATCTACAAAATAATAAAGATAAGATTTTTGGCGCACAATAATGGTATCCGGGCCAATCATTTTTCTACTCGTCTCATAACTGCTCATTCATGATTATGGTGTGAGTTTTATTTCCGTAAAAAAAAAAAAAGAAAAAAAAAAAAAAAAAAAAAAAAAAAAAAAAAAATAATATACTTTTAAATAAATACCTTAACGGAATAAACCAACCAATATGATAAGTACTTGCCAATATTATGACACACTTCCAGAGTATGTAAAATGTACACTAATCAGGAAAATTACTGCAGAATAATTACCTTCTGTCGGCTCGGATTGCCGCTTGACTGATCATTTATCTAAGAACTTTTGCTCAGACTACTCAATTTCCTGCAATTGGACCTTCAAGCTGTATGCGGGATTATCACATGCTAATTCTAGTAATTGGAGAATACTGCGCGATGGTCGATGACGTCATTACAATTTGCAGATAATTGACTAAGATTTGTTCGTCGCGCATGTTTGAGATCCTTGGTCATAATTATGGGACAATACCATAACGAGTTGACTGATCTCATGGCTTAGTTATACATATACTTAGCTCAAAGCTCAAATCGTCTATCAGTATTTCCATGTCTAATAGAGAATGTTTCCATGTAATCCCGTTTCTAGTATGCGAGTATGTAGACATCTATCGTAGTGACCTCTATAGCATTTTAATATGCTGTTGATAAACGGAGTGTTGATAATCTGAACATTTTATCATTATCCACTGTAGGATTTCAACATCTGAACCCGAATCATCACACATTCTAACCGTGTTTCATTAGCTTGAAGATTACCATGCTGTTGACACACTTTATTTGAAATTTTATTGTTTTAAATTCAGAATAAAGTGTGAATAATTCAAATTGTCATTTTTACTATGCGCAGCTCTTGAAGTAACTGCATTGCAAATTACAAATGTGTAAGTTTTAGCAACTCTTTCGTACGATGATTTACGTACTTGTTGCCAAATTTTAATGATTTAGTTAATGCTAGGGACAAATAGCCCTTAATCACTTGTAAGATCGAATTAGTTACTCTGGGAAGGAATAGTCACTCATAGACACGGATTAGTCGTTAGTGGGAAAGACTTAGTCATAAGTGGAAATAAACATTTGTGAGAAGAAATATGTCATTTGCAGGAACAAGTTATTCACTCTCACTAACACATCAGTCAACCACGGGAACTGGTGACGAATTATTAGAAGAAGTTCTAATGTTGAGGAATGATTCCAAAATTTACTCCAGCGATTCCGTATTTTTAAATAAATGTGAATAATGGCCATACTACACACTGGCCACGGTCAATGAACTAACTACGGGAGCATTGGCTTTTATGAGGAGCTTCAATGAACCAATTGATTATGGTTCACTCTGGCTTTCAGCAGTAATGATTAAGTAAACCGTTAGACAAATATTAATTCTTGGCTTTTGCGTTCCAATGTATTTCTTCTTCTATTTTCATGGTTTAACTTGCCAAAGGCGTTGTCTCTTGTTATCTCATTTTGTCATTTTTCTCAATACTTTACCCTCTGGATAGTCTTAGGGAAAAATAAACATTTCAAATAGCAAAACTAAGTCTGGTCTGTATATCATAAAAACCACTTTACCTCTCCTCGAGCTGACAATGATAATCGCAGAGAATCGTATCTCGATTTGGAATCGCAAAAGCTAATTCCAATATTATACATAAAAGTTGACAGCGTAGTTATATAACCGCCTGCAACCATTGATAGCGTGTGCAGGCTACAACTTCTTCAGTTCAAAACAATCATCTTCATCCCGACTAGCAAGATGATATTTCGAATATTTAGGGTGTCCAAGAACAAAAAAGATGTTTATTTTTAGAAAAAAATATTGAAGTAAATTGTTAATTAGTCATTACGCTATACGCTATGGATGGTGTAACGCGTTCAGTTTCCACGTACGTTCTTGAATAACCACCATCATAGTAACATCATATAATAGGCGTCGCGGGCGTAACATCACGATCTGACTTTTATTTGATTCAATGTTAGTAAAATATCTAGGGACGGTGTTCTATAATAGATTTACCTCTGTGATATTTTTACTATGCACACTAGTCATGATGAGCTCTATTCCGTAAGACTACCTGAAGCGGTCAAAATATCACAGCGTGAAATGTTTTAGGATAGCGCCTTAAAAAATCAACCACAGGTTGCATTACTCACTGGTTTCGCTCGGTTATCTCTGGTTAAACCGGTCTATGTTGATCTAAACAATGGAAAACGCTTTAACCGCCGTGAACCGCATGCCAACCTGTAGTTGATTTTTGAAGTCGTCCTCTAAGATACATATTAACACCTGACTACACCGTGTGACTTATCACACTTGCTGACAGGCACACTTACCTTGAAACGCTATGGGAAATGCTGCAAAACCAAATTTATTATAGGATCCCGTGGCTATACATTGATACAAAATTTGCCACCGCCGAGTGTTTCGTTGAAGACTTATAAAGGAAGGGCGGTATAGAAGGGGAAGATAAAGAACACATACACATAAAAAAAGAAGCAAGCGAGGAAAGAAAGGAAGAACAAGGAGGAAAATCGGACAAAGGAAAAGAAGGAGAGAATACGAATGAGAAGTGGGGAATATGATGGGGTGAAGAATCAGGCACTATGAATATGCTCATCCACCAAGGACACAGTTCAGTGGGTTGTACTTGTACATGCATTGACATGAACTGACCTTGTGTGATCTGGGTATCATATATCATACCCCAAAAAAACGGGGGTGGTATTTTCTTTATTTTCACTGGTGAATGGAAGGTACTGAACTGTGCCAAGGGAACTGAGATTTTACCTGCTCATAGTGAGGTCCGTGGTTAGAATGAGGGAGGAAAGGGTCCTGAATAAATTGAATCAAGGCATCGAAAATGTAATCCGTAGACACATGAATAACAAATAGGTATGTACGAGCGAATGCATCTTGTCTTATGGAGTCTACACACGTTGAAGTGAAATCTTGAAATGCTTAAAGAGTATCAAGAGGCATATGGCATAAAACATTGATAGGAAGACTGGATAGGGCTTGACTTGACATCGCACCGTAATCTCCTACCCACACTTGTTGTTAACACTTAAGTGATCAGGGGGGGGGGTCCTATACCCCAAAATCTGTTTTCGCGTTGGCCGTTTTACGCCGGAAAACACCTGTAAAATATTACAAGAAAACGTTTCATTTCTAAGAGTGCAGTTTTGTGGGTCCAAACAACCAAACAACCAATATGTTTCTTTAGTTAATGTGAAGACATACTTTCAGCAATTGATTTTGCTTAAGTTTTATTTCAAAAGAATCCAGGGTATATATCATTGAAACATTCTCTAGGGTCCTTTCACAGAGAGCCGCGGCTTATGTTGAACGGACTTTTGTTAGCCCTCCAGATCATCCAAACATGCGAAGAATCCGATATATGCACCTGGTTCACCTAACATTTCAGGTATTTCTGCAGGTTTTTCTTTTGTATTCTATGCGTGTTTTGGGTTGTTCTGAAAAACTGGTCTGGCCAAATTTACCTATTGACCTATAAACACAGTAATGGGGCGTTTTCAATAGAGGTCAATAGGTTAACTAGGCCAGACTTCTCCTCCAGAATATGCAGATTCACCTGCAGACATACCTGGAGTTTGCAGGTGAACCAGTTGCATGCGCATTGTATTCTACGCTTTTTTGTATGATTTGGAGGGCAAACAAAAATCCATTCAACATAATTTAGCTTTCGTAAAAAGGCCCGAAGTAACAAAAAAAACAACAAACAAACATACACCGTTACAAAATCGTTCATAATGTGACAATCACAGCTTTGGATTCACAGAGTGCGTTTGGGTGTATTTTGGCAATTATATTTCTCTCTTTGAGTTAAAGTTTCATTATAGTAGTTAGTATGGTGACTGTTGCAGTAATTCGATTATTAATCAGGATATCTGAATCTGATATGAGTCATACCAGGTAATATGAATGTTATTTTTTCAATGTTGATTTCCATAACGCTAAAACGTTTAAATGTAAATTACAAGATGAATGTCAGGTTAGTTATAGTTGATACACTATGAAACTGCGCCCTTTACAATTTCTTCCCAACAATTTAAATTTAAATCAACACTTCACGATTATTTGAGGTTTTATTGGTAAATAAGAACTTAAGTCAAATTCATCTTGTTAGATGCATCCGTTATTTAAACATAGTGATTTACGGTATATGAATAATATAATATTGCAGGACATTTTTATGTTATAATACGCCCAGTTTTGAAGAAAAGAATGTAAAACTGTAATCTCTGGCATGTATTTTATTTTGCCTATCTATTTGAATTCTATTCTGTCGTCAACCTTTGGTATTTGACGATGTACTCTTACCGTCACAATATCTTCAAATTCTTATGAGAAAAGTATTCACACTTCACTTTATATTTACCACTTTAAGTCCACTGTGCGGCTCACGTAAATATTCCCTCAAAATAACGTAGCAAAAATGTAGCAAGGTAGCAATCGCCAATTACATACAAGGAAGTGACCGCGGTTATAGTCTCAATTAAAGATTAAGAAGTTTTAGCAGGAGTTTTAGTTTAGTTAGCATGGTTACAGGATACGTCTGATACACTAGGGATTTTATTAGTAATCAAGTGAGAAAAGTACAGGAAACGCATTTAGAAAATAACAAATGAAATATGGAAATTACAATACGTGGAAATATTAAATTGTATTCTCGCGGAGTTACCAGAATACGATATAAGTCCTCAAATCAAGCCTGCATTTTTGGGATAGCATGACGGTGAATATAAGGTAGATCTGAACTTATTGATGAAGATAAGTTGTCCGTACGGGCTTTTGGCAAGGTAGCCGAATTCGGAAACAATGTAGTCTTCACTATACAATCATGGAGTAGACGACGATATAAGAATCACCTGCATTGTCCGGGTTATTATAACGTTCTATGAAGGACATAGCCTGGTATGATTGAATTGCCTTTCATTGTGACATAATGTATCAATTTGTGAAGCAGATAGATACTTTATTGTGACATAATTTATCAATTTGCGAAGCTTGGGGGCTGCCTAGGCTCTGAAGATTTAAGATATTCTGCTAAATATACCAATTTAACTTCACCCCAGTAACGCCTGCAGGGCTGTTTGTGAGAGTGGTTTACGTAATATTTTCTCAAGGGGACACGAAGATACAAAATTCCACTTGATTGGTTGTAGAACACACATACCGAAAACGTTTCGAAGGTTTATTGGACAAACAAGTTAAATCGAAGACCAAAAATTAAGTTTGGAACTTGCATGTTAGTCTTAATCGACCCTTATAAAGAAGCATGTTTTGGTTTTCTGTCGTGTATGACAGAAAAAAAAAAACTAAATCATTCAGTGCGTGACTTCATTCAGTGTACGTTATTCATACAACGAAATTCAAAGCACCCTTACATTCGAGTTGGCTGTCCAATTCCAACGATTTTGGAATGAGAAGGTGGTGCTAGATAATATATTACACGCTTGCAATTTTCTGGCGAGGTTTCGTGATCTGGTAATTAGTGTTGAACCAATGACACGTATTATGGCACGTTGTCAATACTGTTTGATACGTGGAAGTGACAATTGCATGGTTCTACGACAAAAAACAAACTGAAGTTCCCATGGAAATGGGAAAATAATACCTAACCCTAATCAAAACCCTAAATCCTTACTCGAATCCTAACAGTAACCAAACTACACCGGGTGCATTCATATAAAAAAATGAAGGCGGGTGGGGTGGATAAGATATGCATATGCAGCTAGGCGGTGGCGGCCAAGAAATCCGAAATTTTGACGTTGCAAACGGCTTAGCTTGCGGCTTGCAGTTTGTATTCCTGTACCTAGGTTGTTTTTCTAGTCTTGGCTGCCATGGTATGTGTGTGTATATAACTGGTACTGCTATTTGATAGGAAACTTGACAACTGCATTAAATGATATCTACAATTTCTTTTTTTATTTAATTTGTATTAAGTTTGATAAATAATACCTTGTTTACGAGAAAATCGTTTTTATGCAAATAATCCGCTTTTTGATGACTGTTTGAAAGCCGGTGCGGTTTAGGACTACTAGTATTTTAAAGCGTGTGGCCTGTAGAAATGGTTGCGCACTCCTATTACAAACGGTCCACTTTTATTTCTTCATTACATTAAAACGGTGAACCCATACTTGCTACAATGTAATCGCCCGCCTGAGCAACGACGATATTACAACTTAGTTTCGTGGTGTTGCGGTTCAGTCGGCTGCAAATGACTGTATTGATTCAGTTTTCCATTAGTCAATAAGTTAATGCGATTGTTGCTTATTGCAGCGTTAAAGAGATTGAATCTTTCGCTTGGAAACAAGGCCAAAAAGAAATCGATGAACCTTGCAAATCTTTTACACATCTTAAATTACAGCTTGGCACCACTGTTATTTCTTATAATTATTGAAAGTGAGAGCTTTTAATATTTAGGTGTTAAGTCGTTTCTTCTACGTGCAGTATTCGAAATAACTACAAGATCGGATTGTCATTTAGCTAATCACGCGTGACATATATTGTAAGAATTTTGCCCTTTCTCCTTTATCATGTTTACATAAAAGCATTAAAGTTGACACACTGATTCAAAATCAAATACCGATCATTTTAAGATATGGAAGTATGGAATCACATCAATGCCATTTCTTCAAGGTCAAACACGGTTAATTTAGGTCATTTACCTTTCTGATGGGAAATGCATAATATTTATGCATTTTAATACCTAAATTATAATTTTACTCTGTTAATGTTGTGGGCCTAACTTATAACGGAGACAAGGAACTTGGCAGCTTCTAAGCCTTAAAATAATTACTAAGTCTTGACTTGCAAATGACTTTCACTGAGCGCACATGTAATATTATAACCCTGTCTTTCTCTCTTTCACTCGCTAAATGAAATCGCATGGGCCGTCTCATTTTATTTTACATTTGGTGTGATTTACAAGTATATTCCGCCCTAATTAAATACCCAATGGAGATTACATTTCATCAAAATTAGAAGAAATCTGATGCAATATCTCGTAATACGTTATTTTTACTAAAACTAAAGAAGTACTTTCGGGAATGAGGTGGAACGAAAGAAACTCGTATCACCATCTTTTATTTATTAAAACGCTATCCCATAACTCCCTAGGTAAAAAAATATCATCACCTGTATCATCATTGTTTCAGAAGTCAAAAAAGGTAAATTTTATTCCTAAATGAACCCAACCAGAACAACTTTACTTTGAATTATACATTATTACAATTAATAACACAATCATCAAAACACTAATAAATTACAAAGGAGGTCAGTTCGCGAGTGGAGACGGAGCGAAAGAAAAATCTAATTACTTTAAATTGTATAGTTTAAAAAGATTTCTCACAACTTCCAAAGTTAAAAACGTCATCAACTGTATCATTCATGTTGTCACAAGTTATCGCAAATAAGATACAGTCTAATAGACGTATTCAATATGACGTCAGCCACCAAATGTTTGTGTACAAGATGCATCCATTCCAGGACTACATACATTAAGCGGTCAATCGATCCATGTTTGCGATTGCCCGGGATCAGTGACAGGTGAATTTATTGTAGTACTGGAATGCGTCTATCTGGTCCACCGACATGTCTGGCTATTGAATACGGTCTATAGGCCATCAAACGCAGGTTGTCAATATTTCATAGGGGTGATAAACCGGGTGCGTGTACATGCAGATGCGGTAATGCAGTGAGAGCGCCCACCCCCAGCGTGTTGGTTCAGATGTGACCGCCTAAGTTCAAAGTCCACGGAATCATATCGGTTACATTCCTGAACCAGCTGGGCATGGCGCTCTCACTGCATTACTGCCTCTGGCATGTGCATGCGCCCGGTTTCTAAACGTCGTACTTAGCTAAAAAGAGGACGGGATGGAGATGATCACATCCGTGTCGTAACCAGACCTTTGCAAATGGGGGGGGGGGCAGAGGGGTGCCAAGGCATTTTTGGAGGGGGCTAATTTGGGTCCTTTCTCATAGACACTGTACAAAATGTCGTTCATTTGGGGGGGGGCTGTGCGGGGGGCAAGGGGTTCCACCTCCCGCTGCCCCCCCCCCCCTCCGCTGGTTACGCCACTGATCACATCAGAAACACATTTCTGATTACACGATACACAGTGCCTTGCCATTTCCGTTCATGCTCAACCTCACAAGATTCCCCGGTTCGACCGCTGCACTGAATCTTACACCTTTCTCTCGCTTCTCTTCGTCCTCCTCTCCTGGTACATATTCCAAAACAGGAAGGGAGTTATGGCAACAATATATAAAGGAGTCTAATTAGGTCTGTTTTACGTATATTTTTTTTTTCCACTCGATTAAACTCCTTTTATTGACCACATTGAGCACATACTTGACTTTCTTGAACTTTTGTGACCTTGAACTTGAGTTGATCAGGTTTCTATATTATTTTTTCAGAGTGGAATTCGCTCCACTGCCAATTTGATGCTTTGACATAAAATGCCAAATTCCTGCACTATCGGTTGACTACGCTGATTAAGACAACCATTGTCGATGTAAAGATTCAACTAAAACTCCAAATGTTTGATGAAACGGGGGATCCCTATTCACCACGAAAATCATCCATGGTATTTAAAATAAGTGTTGATGGTAACTTATAAGGTACTCTGCCACCTGGTATGCGTATTCAGGAAGTAGTGACTTCCCCTTTGATGAGTGCGATAAAGTTTGCATTTCCAGCCCGCTGATTGGTCGAAAGTGTCATATGACTAACTTTGCTTCAGCAGCGGTGGGGGGATTTTGGGCGATCGGGAGACGGACTCTAGATATGGACGACTTCACAAACGTATAGATATATTGGACTTTATTGACGAGATGGGTGAATACATCGAATGAACAACTTCAATGGTATTAGATAGCGAGTAAATGATCTGTGTGTAACAAACAGGGTTGTGGATGAAAAGACTTTTCAGCAAACTTCCAGAGACTGTGCTTTTCATGTTTTTATATGCGATTGAGACGGTTGTAGATACGAGTCGACATCAGCACATGCATTGTGACTTGTTTACTACGAATCACAATTTTCCCCTGAATGGAGTAGAATTCAGCCCATTGGACATTTCAACATCCCGAGTGTTTCTTGACTATGTCAAGGTTACTTCGACGACGACGATGATGACGAGACAACGACGACGAACACGAGAGCTCAGGACTTTACTCGGAATGATTCGCTATGCACACTCAAATTGCGCGTAGCTGGCAGCTAGGTGGGTCTATGGAAAATATTACGCTCTTCTACCGAACCTGCTTGATAGCTCAGGCGTTAGAGCGTCGTGCATGTAATATCGAAGGTCGCCGGTTTCGAATCCGGCCCAAGCGCACTTTTTTTTTTTTTTCAACATATCGTGCGCTGGCCATCTCCATGGAAGATCAATAAATATTATATTTCAATGCAGTTTTTCAACTCTAATTTGTGGTACTTTTCAATGACTTACTTACCAGCATCGGGTAAAGCTATTATCTTAAATTGTTTTTTTTCAACATGTTCAAAATTCAAATCAATGCAAAGTAATGCTCCTTAGTGATCCAATGAACAGTAATAGTAGTCAGTGTTCATTCACGCCTGATTTGAACATTTAACCTTGCATGCATACATTGGGTTCCGATTTGACACCCTCACTTGGTTTACCTCCAGATTTCAGGTGATGATTTTCAGCTGTGCTTTTAATTTGGTTTTGTATTGAATGTTTTACACAAAACTCCAGAAACTTCCCCTGCAAAAGTATCTCCATCAAACATAATACCTTGAACATTACGCGCCATGGCTCAAGAGCTATGCGCTCTGTACCAATGCGCACCGATACCCTCTAATATCACAACAGCCCTATTTATTATTAACCCCCAAAACCATTGCATCCTGGTTGACGAACTATACTGGGAGATCTGTCTCTACGTAGGGTTTCATGTAGACTTAAGGATATTGTAAATTATGGATTTTGTGGAACTCATTAAGAAGAGCTCTCAAAAATAGAGGCTAACATGTGATTTGATATCTTAACAAAAATAGTCATTTGGTGACACTCAACATGAGAAATTGATTGATTACCAGTATAAAGTATGATGGTGGCTTTTTTCCCTCCAGTTTTGGGAGCTGATGTACCTATTTTCAAAAGTAATGAGTGTTATTAGTTTCACGGATGATGGCGACCTTCTTATAATTGTAGATTATGTGTCATTGCTTTAATGCAATATTTTTAGTGAATTTTGGTACTGATATGATGATTGACCTGGAGTCCTGACATAAAAAAAGAAAGAATGTATCAAATCAAGTAGATCAAAGTTAAAATATGAGCCTTGGTTTAATCTTCAGGTAGCACGGTGGTTTCTGTGCTGCCAACTTACCCACAAAAAAGGTTTTGGGCTATTGGTCCAAAATTATAGTAAAAAATTAAAAAGTTTTTTACTTTTTCATTTTTTTTCGTTTTAATACCAGCTCTCCGAGCGCCGCGCTGCCATCC